>VYZN01000003.1:1056765-1262185 GCA_009761285.1 Aphis glycines
TGAATCCGGGAATTAGATTGTATTGTTATATATATATGGTTTGTAAATTTAGTATTCTGTTATATAATGTACTTATTTATGTGTGTATATATATTCAATAAGCTATATAATTACACCTTTTCCGGAAAATCTCGATTATTATAAAACAATAATATGCTAATAGATTCAAAACAATTAGTAAAGTGTTGTGCAGAAACCATTTATAGGTGGCACTTGGCAAGTACATGTAACATGGGGGTGTAAATATTTATCACAATTTATAAGCATGTAGGTACCTATGGAGTGGGTAAGGGCTTCGCAAACAAACAATACTTCGTTATACATTCTACAATTAAAATTTTTTTGTTTTCCGAGCAACTAGATAACTGTAAATATGTAAAATATAGTCATTGATTTGCAGTTTAATCATAGAATTACAAAAGTCATTCATGCATTTTTTATTAAATTAATTAAACCTAAATTAAATTTTAATATAAACATTAATTTCAATTACATGTTTGACAAATAAATTTGGATTTTATATTTTTATACCAATAATATGAACACAAAATAAACTAATGTATTGCATCAAAATGGCATATGATAGTAAAATATATTTTTTTGTCGCTATTGTTTTAAAATTCTATTGTTTTCAATAATTATTTATTGAATAAGTTTTAACGGAGTATAAACACTATATAAACTCCGTTAAATTGAAGTTAATAAATCTTTATGTAGGTATAGCCTAACCTATAACCTAACCGTTTTAACCCGTGAGAACATTATCAGTATTTCTTCGATGGATTATATTTATGATAGTTCAATTTTTAAGTAAATTATTATTAGGTAGGTATATAAAATATAAAAATTAAAAACGACTTATACCTATAACTCGCTTGAAAATTAAAATTTCACGAAAAACTTATGTGCAAACACTGATAATGTTTTTATTCTATCAATGTATTTGATAAACGTCTAAGGGCTAATAGGTCAATACGTTCTAATATTAAAGCAAGTAACATAAAATAATTACTGCCGAACGAAAATTAACTGGTGTACTTTAAGAGGACGGAGATAACAACATATATTATACGTACACGCTCGTGGCGTCTTCTTAACATGAATGAATGAAATATATGATTATTTTATCGAAATTTAAATGTTCGACTTCCGATTATTCAATATTATATTGTAGCAAAGCCAAAAAATGATTAGGTATTTTATATTTGCTTATATAATTTATTGTGTTGATGCGATGAAACCTATTTTATATATTACTTTTCATTACTATTTATTTATTGTTATTATTAATTGTAATCACGTGTTCATATCTTTTCCACATTTTTAATAACTGTAAGTTAATGGTTTTAAATGTTTTTATATAATAATATTAATTGGTTATTAAATCACACTCAAGTGGAAATTTTTTAAGTATAGAGTCACTATAGTTTATATTTCTATAAACGTTATTACTGCTATTTTGAACAAGGGAGTTTAGCAGAAATAACTATATTTTTTCACGCGGAGGCGGTGATGTAATTGGGATTTGATTGTGTGTACCTATGTAGTTTTGGTGTGTGGGCGATGGGGAGAGGGTTGGTAATGAAATCCATTATATTCCTACTGTGTATACATTTTTCATGTTACGTGGGTAGCTTGAAAAGATGTTTGGCTTCGCTTATATTATATCATGATCTTATTTCACATCCAAGCTTCCAATAATATTATATCTTTTTCTTTTAGCTTCACCTTCTCCAAAACACCCTCGTGTATACAAAATATCACACATTTTATTAAATATATACCCAATTATTCACCATGCATTCTTGCCTCGTATTTCTCTACAATAATAAATTTATTCGAATTCTATTTTGTGGAATTTTCAATTTCAACTAAAAACTATATTTTCAGTTATTATCTTACACAACATAAGTGGTTAAGTTCTTACAAAATAAATAAAACATGTATAATTAAATAGATGTAGAATAAGGGGAGTAGTCAGGTGGCGTGGGTGGGGTATCGCCCAGTGGTGTCATCCCGGTGAAGTACACAAAGTTGAATAATTAAAAAAAGACCACACTTATACAAATTTCGATTGAGATAAATCAACGTACATTTTCAAAGAGAATAATAATCTTCCAAGCAATTCATAGTAAAAAAAAGATTGATTTTCATTTGTAAAACCAAGAAGTTTGTATCGCCACAGAACGCTTTTTAAATGTAATAAAAAACAAAGATCTAAATAATTGAAATGATGTTTTTTAAGTATTCTTAAAAATTTCCAAAATCAAAATTAGAATAAATTAAATATATAAATATAAAGTGTTGGAAATATTTTACAAATTAAAGTAAACTCTACGCAAATACCTATATGACGTGTTATAATGCTCTTATTATAAAAAAGTGTACTTATATAGTTATATGCATAACTTAAGTTCCACTCTGCAGCGCGTACTTTCAGTTACCAATTGCCGATTGGAATAATGTACGTGGTGAAAAAATATGGTCGTGAATATGGTCAACACCCATCATACATTAGACAGTTTAGTAAATGTGTCGTACTTAACTATAGATATATTTAATATTTTCAGGTAGGTAGCTCTCAAATTTTCAAACGAGGACTTAAGGCGACAAATATATTTGTTTTTTATTCAAGTGTATAGTGAATAGACTATAGCGTGTTGCATTTGTACATATTTTATTTCGTATTTTTATGTTTTTTCTTTGTCGGAACTGTACCATAAGGTACACGTGTTAAACAGTAACATTACGTCATACACACTACAAATAAATATCAATAATATCAACATATCATTTAATATCTGCTGAGAGATTCAATACCAAAACAAATATTATATGTACCTACCTCATAATTGATTACGGTTGACCGAAAAAAATACTGTGAGTATAACGTAAATATACATATTAAAGTCGATGTCTTAAAAATAGGAAAGATTAGTAACAGCTCTGCTGTATAGTAATTTGTAGATGTCGAGTTGATTTCGTTAAATAGTAGTTGTTGCAATATGTGTGTTTTTTAAAATCATGAAATTATTGTGAAAACTGAACTTTAATAATAACAAGAATATTAGAAAATTTATTGGTAAAATCCCAATTTGTTTGTTCAAAAATGTCCATTTCACTTAACATGTTTTTAGTCTTTGAAAGTATACACATTTTCCATATTTGACTAGGCCATAGACAATACCTTAATGTTAAAATTCAAATCATATATACTTTATAAGATTTATTAACGGGATTTTTCTTTGTGAAATTTATTTTAAAATACAACTTACAAAATGAAGCTTAATTTTTCATGTCCATTATTGATTCTATAAAATAATATAGGTACACCAAAAATAAATAATATTAAAAGTAATAGTTTCTATTTAATAATGAAATTCTACCTAAAAAGTTTATCAAAATTAATTTCATAATATAATTTTAGTATACATTTAATAAATATGTTAACCTAACTAAATGCGGTTTATTTTGTATCTAAGCAATTAACAAAGTAAATATTATACTCCTCCATGTTTACTTTGGACTTCACAAAATAAATGAATCATCTAAAAAAGAAATTAGAATAGCTATATAAATATTAATAAAATAATAATCTTAGCAGTTCGAAAAATCCTATAAAAACAAGTGTGAAAATGATTGTTCAATATTTATGAACTTCGTGGATCAATATGTGTTATTAAATTTAAATAATTGACTGTCTGAAATGTGTGCAGAACTCGAATGCAGCAACGTAATCAGAATTGTTCTCTATTGGTGTTAATTTTTTCACCGCCCACTTCTAAGGTTAGGACGGTTAGGTAAATTAATTATTTCGTACATTTTTTACGAAAAAAATTAATTTCTCATTACAAGGAAATTAAATCAGAGCATGATCCATGTTAAATAATAATTATATTAATATTAATAGTTATGATAATTATTAAAATCGTATTATATTATAATAAGTGTATACTGGTATATCAATATAACTATCTAGATATAAAAATGTACCACGAGGAGCGATCGCTTGAACCTTTAACACCTTCTTAAACATGTCACTGAACATCTAGAATCTACACATTTTTACTCAATATTATAAGAAAGGTATCTAATATCTACTATCTAGGTATTATCATTTCGACGATAAATTTTTATGATACAGTTCATTTTTCAGGAATAATCCAGTTCATTTGCCTATGTTATAATGTATTCTGTTCAAAAAATAATATATTACACACGTTATCGTGAAAACGAGATTAACATGCTTATCATATGGCAAAAACAAACACACCTGTATCAAATACGCAGTGCTCAAAGTACTTCCACGTTTTCCCCCAACAAAATTAACAAAAAAAAATGGTTTTCCTAAACAATAATTATCTTTTTGAAATATTATGATTTGTAATTTATATTATAATAATATTATACCGTATTATTTATATATAAGTAAAATTATATTACAGAATAATATTATTCAAATACCTATTATATTTTTTTTTTATTATTTAAATTATTGTCATTCATCAGACATTATTGTCCGCAGTGGGAAAATCCCAATGTTTAATAATTTAATATAGTAAAAAAATAAAACAATAAAATAAAATATAGGTACAGTGTAAAATATATGTTACAAAATAATTTTTTTAAATAATGATTTTACGCCAGTTTAATATAAGTGTGTCTTTTGATTTTTTGATTTGTATTATCGTCACCAGTTTTTGTTATACATTTTTTTAAATTCATATAATTTTTATTTAATTTCTTTTATACGAATCAGTTTGTATTTTTAAATTCAATTTGTGTGAAAATGATGTATTAGGGTGTGCTTTAGTGAACTATTGTTTATTTAGTTTTTTTTTTGTGCTCTAATAATTACAATTTTGAAATTCGTTTTTAGACGACTTAACCTACGTACTTCCGATAATTGCACCACTGAACGTAGCTAGCATAAAACGAGAACAATAATACAATCGCGAATCACTAAACGTCAAGTGAATCTAATAGTGGTATTTAAACATAAGACGTATTGGAAAATTTAAGAATATGATCAATAAGACTTGTATTTTTATTTCCGATTGTATCGGTGTATACGTCTAATTAGTCTTTTTTCGATAAAATCAGTGCTCGATTTGGGGGGGGGGGGACGCAGGGGGACGGAGTACCCCAACTAATTTTTCAGAAATTTAAGCGTACCTCTACTTATATTTATAAGGAGAATGTACGGAATGCTGGCACGCTGCATTATTCTGCAATTTTATCAAAATGCACGAGATAACATCATAATTTTGACAATTTATTTATTGATAATAATTTATGAAACTATTTAAATAAGTAGTTAATGGATTGTTTTTTATTTAGTTACTTTTAAGTTTGTTGTTACATGTAATAAAGGTATAACTATAAAATACAATATAATATTTACAGTAATTTATTTTTGTAATTGATAATATATAAATATTTTTTATATGTTTAAAGAGGGAGAATAAGGGGTAGCCCCCACGACTCAGTTATGTTTAAAAAGTGATGGGGACGCTCTTTTTTTAAAAGTTTACAGAGTCCCCCAACTTTAATTTTGCCAAGTCGAGCACTGGATAAAACTTACATAATATTAATTATTATAATACCTAAAAAAAAAATATACAAATTACGATACGTGATCTCCGCTGATATATATATAGTATAATATACACTTTCCAGCAACTGTTATCGAAAAACGAATACAAATTTGTATTTACATAACTTACGTTTTATTCATATTTTATATCTAAATCAGTTAAGTGTAATATAATACACAGTTGATAAAGACACATAATATTATTATGTGATAAAATATTACACGGTCTGGTCATATTATTATTCTCTCTCCATATTTCCAATGAAAAACACAATTGTCCATGTTTATAAAATATTACAAAGAATGTAGGTAGGTACCATAAATAACAAAGTTTTAAATAATTTTTTTTTTTATTATATATTTACTGAATTAAATTTAAAAATTGTGTTATGAAATTATATTTACTTAGTATCTACTTAGTTTAAGAGGGGTTAATTTTGGGAAAAGGTCTTGGCAGAGATTTTGAGCTCTGAGTTACTCAAGCACCTCCCTCTTTATTTGGGTCAATGGTTATTATTTAGCGATTACAATTGTATTATAATAAATATTTTCGGAATTCGGTAGGTTAAACTTACTAATTGTTGCCAAAAAATATCGCATATAATTAATTATAAGTCGATACCGTGACGTACCATAGAAAAGTGTAGATAAGTTCTTGGTATATAAATAGCTTAAAATAAGTAAATATTTTGGAAATTCCGTTTTGTGTATAGAGATTATCATATAAGATCATATAAGTAATAGTAAGTTATGTAATGTGAATATTTGTAAGCACAATTTTTATGCTTTAGATATCGCAAACATGGTTTAGAAAACTTTTATAAAAAAAGAAGAGCATACTAAAATATGTACCAAAATAAATCATAAATTTAAATGGGTTTTTTTAATAAATGTTTTTAAAAAGTATTCTTATTGACCATCGATAAGGTTGAATAGGAATACCATATAAGAACACAATTTTCCTTTTTTGTATATGCACTTAGTACCTACCTATTGTGAATGTATGAACATTATGAATAATAATTATAAATTTATTTAAATAATTCAATATATAAATTTATATCAGTTTTAAGGTACCTAAACATTAAACATGATTCTTAACAATAATACACTTTATATTTAGGTAACTTCCTTTTTTTTTTACATAAAAAAAAAATAATCCTTAATCTAATAAAATATGTCTCATAATAAAATATAATGTTAAAAAAATTTATCTAGAGAAGGGGGACTTCAAACTACTTCAAAGTGGCTTTTCGAATGAAGATGAATAATCTAAAAATATTTATTATATCTCAAATTGTTATCGTATATTCGATAACCGTATGTACTTCTTAGTTCTTACAATGTGTAGCATGATACGTGTGTCAGGGATACAATATTATCATCTGTTTCATAATAATATATATTTTAAAATTAGAAAACATATATATGGATTTATATAATTTTGGTTCACTAAGAGCTAAAATGTTTTATATAGCCCTAAAATAAAAAAAAAATTGAAACCTCTGTTCTAAAGTCTTTGTATAATAAGACGTTTGTAGACATACCGTTTTTTGATAATGAGTTGTGAGTCAATAGTAAAAATGTGGTTTAACAAAATGTCAAAATATTCTATAATCGTTACAATATACTCTGAATTTCATCAAGAATGATATTCTCTCGCGATAAATTATCATCAAAACAAATCATTAGCACTACATTCAAAAATATTACCTTAGGGAAGGATTCATTTGAATGTACGTCATACAAATATTTATCTTGTACCTACATTTTTTAAATATATTATGTTAATATATGTAAGTATCAAATCCATCACTTTAAGCATTTATAAATATGATATAATATAAATAAATAAATAAAAATATCACAATAGTTTAAAATTGTCCTTATTTTTATATACTTACTTAATTTATTAAAAGTGTGCAAATAATTTATTAAATGATAAAAATCTAATCGTTTTTAATAGTTACATTTATTACAACAACTGTTCCCAATCACGCCCACTTGACCAATAAACATATAGTAATAAATAATAATATAATGATAATATGTACCGCATGGTTTAATATTTTTATTTATACCTATCATCGTTATCAACTACAAAATGCTTAAATATAGTTTTTATTTTAGGTATATTTACTTGGATTTTTTTTTTAACTTATTCGATTACTCATAATAATCAAGTAAATTATTCGATTAAATATTTCATTGAAAAAATAATGTTGACTTATGTAGTTATGTGTACATTATATGTGTGTGGTATGACCTCTGGAGAGGGACTAGCCCCTTGTCTTATCCTTCCCTTGGGTCCTTCCCTGAGTAGAGTATCATATACAGAAAGTATTGGACATTTGGACGCATCTTGTGAATGTATCCATTTTCTCCAAAATGACGATAGGTAGGTACTCGATTTTATTTCGTCAGTGCGTTTCATCGGTAAACGCCCGAAAAACGTACAACCTATATGGTATAGTTAAATCAATAGACGACGTATAGTTAAGGGTACGCGAAATTAAATTATACATGTTTTCTACTCGGCGAATTTTCGATCGGATAAATAATTATTATTATCGACGTCGATGTATTAATATTATATAGTGAACCGTTTTGAAGTGGACTATGTACCTACCTATAGGTATGTAGGCAATTTTATATATTATGCTGCGTGTATATGGCTCGTGTGCGTGCGCGAAAAGTAAATAATTATTAGTGCCAGTTGATGCGCCCAGGACAATCAGCCGCGTATAGTATCTGTCGACTGTCGGCCGTGTACGCCCATCATGCATAATATTAATATATATTTGACTATTACGTTGCGTCGTATTATAATATTTCGAATTAACGAAAACGTTTTATTTCAAAAACCTAACCGATCGTCATAATATTATGTACCCGCTACCGGTCTAGAATACCTACGAAGATTATATTTTATAGTAATCATCGGATCTTATTACTCGTATAATTAATATTCTGTTTAAAACCATTATTGCTGATAATATTTTGGTCGCGATAGAGGTTATAGGACAGTTAGGTATTACATATTACGATGGTTGATTTCGTTCGACAAATTTTCTCATTCGATATGCATTTTATTACGATGAAAATCCATTTTGAATTGATTATTAAATATATATGTAGTATATTCTCGCTATAGAATAAAATATCAAAATATACAGCATCATTTTAATTACAGAAATATAATAATCGTCGCCGAATCTAACTTAAAAACGTTATTCAGTATGGTAACTCATAATGAAAAATATTCGATACATTCAAATATTGTTATATTATGATGTACATTGTATATATATATACAATGTACATCATAATATATTACATAATACTATAGTATTAGCACTTAAAATATAAATGCAGAATTAAAATCGGAGTGATTTTGTTTATAAGTAGGTAACTAATACTTACCAAAACGAATTGTTTAAAATGTTTAAATAATTATTTCTTCATTTAAAATTACGATCGGATTATTTTTTCATGTGGGGGGCTGATTGTTTTATTAATTCTACTACCTACCCAGACTAATATATAGATGTTTGAAGATGTTTAAGTATTTAAATTCCTTTCATTCAAAATATTAAAATTATAAATCATATTATAATTGATTATTCTGCTTATAATCTCTTAAAAATTTCTAAAATAATTAAAATAACTATTTAGGTATCTAGTAACTGAGGTTAATGAATAATAAGGACTAATAATATTGCTAAATATAATTGTAAATTTGTTCAATCATATTATAACATATTTTTCTTCATATGGAAAATTTGTTTTCTATTTCAACGTTCACTAGCTGAATTTAAGTCACATGAAATTTGAATGTTATCATGATATTATGCTGATATACTTAATCTATAATTATATTTTATGAAAATTAAAACTAAATTACGAGTATTGATCAATATTAAGTCGTTGATTAATATTTAAAAACTATTAGTATCACTAGTATATCAACTACATACAAAGTGATCTATTTAAATGTTTACAGTCTACGCTCATTAAACTGCTTTTATACTTGTACAATATGCCTCTAAGTTTGCATAATATCACTTTTATAAGTTTTAATTTTTTGAAAATATTATTTTGACACATTTTAATGTTATTGTAAAAAATAAATTTTTTTTTATCTTTATTATTGCCAAAATTGTTTAGGTTTTTATTTTTTTGAATGACTATTTGTATACCTATAATGTACTTATAATACATTTTTAATTTCGAATTCCGAATTCGAATATTTTTCTGAGCTCTTATTGGTTCGAATTTCGAATTTCAAGCGAATAGTTAATTCAAAAAAATAAAAAATAAATTGCAAAGATAAATTATTGTTGGTATAATAATATAATTTTTATTTCTCAAAAATGCTGTTTTATAATGACATTTAATTAGGTAGGTATGTAAAAAACATATTTCCAAGAAAGTTAAAAAATTTGATATAATGTGCATGTACTCAAATAGATCATATTATAATAACTGAGAGTTACGCCAGGATATAATATTATATATGTTATCGGTATTTGCTATTTATGCTACGCTATTGTTACTCAGTTTTCGTCTTTCATCTCTCGAGTACTTTTATTGTTTTAGTATATTTGGTTGGATGAATGATGTATGCTTTAAGAACTATGATAGAATTTGATAGTTAGAAAAAAATATTTAAAATGATTTGAGCACCAGTAAAATGATATTATAAAATTGCGCACTTATTTAAAATTGAATCGCTGAATAATTGAACGGTCGCAGTTATAGTAAAGTTGGTATACAAGTGAACCGTTAAGACAAATTAACAGTACTTGCCAGGTTCAATTTATTATTCATAATTTACCGAAAGAAAACCCAATTATTGCTTTTGACAAGTAAAAACTAGTTTGTGTTATGGGAGTATAAAATTTAAACGTAATAAAATCAATATTCAATTATTTTACTTCTCAACAATCAAAAACAACATATATCTACCTTTAAAATACAAAGACATAATAATATTTAATATACTCTAAGTTTTCGTCACATTGACGATACCTACTCATGAAAAAGCTCAAAAAGCTATACTATATCTATACAGTGTTAATTTGCATCAGAATGAAGTATTTTGTTTGCATAAAATATCACTTTCTGTTGACGATTTGATATAAGTATGTATGCTCGTTTATTAAGAGTAGATACCTAGATGAATATTTTTAATCTTAATTTTGGCACAACAGTATAATGTTGCATTAATTCTTGTAGGTAGATGCACTGTCTTATGTAATTAGAGTTGCAATGCCTTCACTTTCTTATTGTTTGTAGATGAATGTACGATGTGAATTATTTTTTTTTCAACGAGATTATACCTATTATTAGCGATTATCATATTATATATTGTTTACGAAATGAGTTTGACTCGATGTGTGCAATTATTATTTGTCTAACGGGCGAGTACACGGCGGTAAGACAATATTAGGTATATTGGTCTTCATATGATGACCCTTTTTAGAGTTAATTTTTGTGGAAATCGGGTATAACATTTGCAAAACTCTTGAGATGCGTTACAGGTGTAATAGAATTTATAGGTATACACTATTGAGGAAAATAGCACGGAAAAAAGAATTTTTAATAATGTTTGCCAAGTTATACTGGGTTTTTTGATCTTTACCAATAACGCTACAGAAGAGTTTTGGACGGAATGAGATGAGGTTTGTGATTTTTCCCGATCAGTTAAGCTGAACTAATAATATTTAAAATTTGAATAATAATTGCAGTATAATTGTGAAGTGGAGGATACATTTTTTTTGTTGGACCAACCTCAATTTTATAATAATAATAATATAACAGGATGTAAATATTTTTTTGTATATAATATTTGTATAATCCAATTTAAGGTAGAAATTTAAACATTTTGATAGCCGACGTGTATAAATGGATTATTCTCTCAAATCAATTTTTATACAAACGATTCCTAGGAAAACTGATTAATACATTACGCAGAACAGAGCTCAAATCTGGCATAGTTGAAACAACTTATTACACTTAAATTATAATAGGTGCTACACCATCATAATATATGTTTAAGTATTTATTACAATAATTGAATAATGTGTACTCTGAACATTTAATTTCTTTTAATTTTTACGTAACAATACTTGGTATGATATACCTTATAGGTAAGTTATAACTTGTGAGTTATGACATTCCTTAAAATTGAGATTGAAAAATACTTATATTAAAATTAGTTAAATTCTAATATTTATCAATTTTATTAGAAGTGGTGTAAGAGTTAACACATGTATGAATGATATAATTATATGATTCTATACAATTTATAAAAGTAGATTTGTTGTACTTTTATGTATTTATTATTTTTATTTGTTAATAACTGAAGTGATTTCTCAGTAAAAAAGAAAAATTTTATAGCGCCTCGGAGCACAAAATTCTAAATTCAGCAATGAATTACCTGAACAACTTACACTCCTAACAGAAAAGTCTGCAGTTCGTTGATTTTACCCTATGTTTTTATCTATGTTACCTATAAATAGCTCCAGAACCTAACTTAGAAATTTTGGGGCCCGGATCTAATTTTTGATGGGGCCCCAAAATTAATTAATAATTAATAATTATTATATAAATTCTAAATTATCAACTTGAATTATAAAATCAGTCTTTTTGCTTTATAGATTTTTTATATTCAATTTATTTTATAAGATTATAAATAAATTATTCCTTAAGTCTTTATAATAAGTAATTATTTAATGATGATAAGTATAAATAAAATGATGAAATTAAAAATATAAATACATATACCTAAGTAAAGAAGTGTAGATACAGTTTTTAATTTAAACAAATGTTTATTGCTATACATCATGTACATTGTACACAAAGTCAAAGTGGTAATGCATTTTTCAACATAGTCAATGTAAATAATGAAAAAAAATTAAGGCTAATTTAATTTAAGGTTTTTTTTTAAGCGTGTTAGTTATTTCCCTTTCAGCAGATAGATAAACAAGTGAGTTTAATTTTTCTTGGTGAATATCATACAATTTCACAGTGCCACTTTAATAATTAAATATCAACAGGGGCCTGGGGCCCCAAATAATACCGGCTGCAGCCCCCCTAGCCTCCCATAAGTTAGGCTCTGAATAGCTCAAAATGAATTTAAATATTTTGAAAATAGCTTTGTATGAAATAAATAATAATATACATATAGAAAGTATCAAAAAGTTGCAAGTCTCTGAAAATTTGTTAAATTAAGAAATGTTGAAATATTAAAATATGTACCTATAAAGGAATAGTATAAAAAGAGTAGAACTAACTAGAAAGTTATAATATTATGTCTAAAATAAACTAACATAAATATTTGATGAATAATTTAAATCTCTAGTCATTCATTTTTGAATTATAGTGAATAAACAATTAATAATTTTAATTTTGTCGAAAACTTATTTAGGGCAATAATTGTAGTGTTTTATCTCCAATTTACTTTTAGTTTTTCCGTTCAGAATATAAAAAATGTTAATAAACTTAAATATTTTTACAGAATTAAATTTGATTTATTCCAAATAATCTAATATTTTTCTCAAGCTTTTATACTTATATTATATTGTTCAAAACTGCAATGTTTTCAATGCTCTTATGTTAATAAATAATAACCACATAAATATTGTGTATGGTTGAAATTTAAAAGATAATTTAACTTTAAGTTGTGTTAGTATGTTGGTAAAAATAAATTTAATATCTTTTTTCATTATCATATAAATTAAAATGTGTAAAATATATTATAAAAAATAAAAAAACAAATTATCATAATAATTAATACTGTACAGTACAAACTGTACAGAGTACTCTCAACATTTAATATTATACCATTAGTATACCTACACATTTATATAATATTATTTAATATATATATATATAGTTTTTGACACAGAAGGTTAATTAATGTTTTAAAGTTAAAACAGATTTAGAATGTTGTGTTTTTTTAAACACTACGTAAACGTTGTGTATTCGTATCACGCGTTCTTGGAACTCAAACATCGTTTCTCGAATATATAAAACATCTATAAAACTTCACTCTAGATTCGCAATCGAAACTTGTCCACTACAGTTTAGTGTATGTTGTTTTGGCTTAATGAATTTATACTGTAAATAGTTCATCTTCCGATTATGATTGTATCCGTTGAAATCTAAGCAACTTGATCATCATTCTCTGCCTGACTGGAATGCATACCAATGAAAATTATTTTTTCAAACACAATAGTATTAATAATTGTCGTTCTTGATCAATGACCATTGCTATATTCTAAATTTTGCCTACACATTTGATTAATTACAGCCGTATCAATATTATAACACGCAGCCATTATTTTTTATTGAGAATATGGGAAATATTATAATTTATAACATATTTAAATCCAAAAGTTGACGTTTATTATTTAATGTATATTATAAAGGTGTTGGATAAACTTATATAACTTATATAGACTGTGTTAAGTGACGTTTTAGAACATGATAATGGACACACTGTCAATAAGGCTGAAGGCGCCACTCTGATTACAATCAATTTGTAGTTTATCGTCACAATATTAAATATTATTATTTTTTTTTTTGTTTCAAACATACTTCATAATGATTTGAAAGATTGATTTAATCTATTAAAGTAGCTACAATTTTAGTACCTTTCAATATTTGACGCTCGACTTTTATTTTAGTCTTGTCTTGGTTAAAAAGCTAAAAGTTAGAAAGCTCAATCAGAGTTATATTGGGTGTTTGGTACTCAATGAAAAATACTGTACTTACTTTAAAAATTCTTTAAAAATAAACAGTTTATAAATCTGAAAAAAAAATATTTGCTTAACATATTATTTATTAAATTAGTTGATAATGCAGTTAAATTATAACTAAGTTATAATTATATTTAAATATTTAACAATTTTATAATTTATTTTTATTTTTAAGGCTACAACTACATTATTTATTAACCTACTGTAGTTTTAGACAATCATAATATGATACGATTATATAATAATCACGGTGATAAATCGCTGATAGATACCAATCATAGTATAATTTAGATTAAAGAAAAATCAATTTGCAGATTATCTAAGTAAATATATTCATTGGGGAAAAGTCGGGTAAGTCGCTTTGCTGCACAGTGTTGCAAATTTCGAATGTTCCTAGGTAATCATTGAGTAGGTGTTACGGAAGTATTAAATTTGGATTCAATGCTAAATCGTGACTTAACAATGTTAGTAAACGAGACTTATAAGTCAATACCTCGCAACCTATAGAAATCAGAGAATAAGCTCATAGTCCATGGTACATATAAATTTAGTCTGAATATTTTTAAAATTACATATAATTATGTGCCTAAAATGTACACATTTAATAGTATATACGTAATGGCGAAAAATTCCAAGTTCCTGAGATCAACAATATAATAATTAAAAACATAATTTTCAGATTAAATAATATCTTATTTTGTTCAAATTAGAACTCTAAATGTCAATAATATGAGAAAATTATACCTACGTTGATATTTTCGATATTTTTAAAAATGTTATAAGATTACTAACATATGAAAGCTTCAAGTCGTAAAAAGCGTAAATGGCTTTATATGTTAAATTGTTTTATTCCAATATCGATAAAAAAAATTTACCATGAGATTCCTTATGTATTCAATTTTCAAATTTTAGATATTTAAATTAAACATTTTATTTACTTTTAACTATTTAGCTACAAAGTAATTTGCAAGTTTTTTAGGTTTTAACTAACGCTTATTAAATAAATTGCGCCAAAGTATTTTTGATTTTTTTTTTTTAATTTCCGTAATAATAACATTTCCTTAAAATGAATTTTTAAATATTTTTATTTATATCTTATCAATTTTAAGTCACAACTCACAAGCAAACATTCTATTAAACGTAAATTGAAAAAAAAATGAAAAGAGTTAAACATTTTGAATTACTTATATAATTAGCTAGAAAAGATCCAAAATATTTTGAAAATTGTATTGAACATCTTTGAATTAGGTACTATATAAAATAAAATCTTCTCTCCTAATTAATTTTTATAATTTTTTCTTTTGACTAAGCCTTAAGACTTAGCCTATTGCTTCTAAAATGCCAGACACATAGTTAAAGTAAATAAGAAAGTGCAACTAAAAAACTTGAACATAAAAAATATTTTGACAAACTTTTATTGTTGATTGTTATTCAGATTTTTCTGCAAAACTATAAGTAAATTTTTAAAGAAACATTTATCAGCGACCTACATAAATATTATACTCAAAAACAAATAAGTTAACTTATTAGTTGTACGTGTATATATAGATCAAGAATTTTATAAAAAATACACTAAAATATAACTTTTCAAACTGTTAAGTTTGTTAAACAATATTATGAATAACATATATAGGCATTAGGCATTGTATATCACTCCGATTGTTTAACATCGTTAGATATCTATGATGAAAGTCACAATGTCACATACTAATGAAAAATTAAAAATGTAGTACCTAGCTCATTCGAAGTTTATTTTGAAACAAAAGAAATAAGTTTTTAAATAACTTATAAGTGCTTATATAACTCTTAAAACGCCTTAACCTAAATGTAATCCAACATAATATATAAATGGTTAAAATGTAGGATTATATGAAGAGTTAAAGCCCCCTTAAATTAATTTTTAGACTATATAATACGAAATGATCTGCGAAAGTTTGAAATCTCTTCTAACTACGCGTTTGGCATAAAAGTATACTTAGTATGTGTGTATTTCCTTGGCACTATAGCCACTAATTATTTTAAAAACGTAGTTCTACCTACGGGTTACGACATGTAGTCGCACTCGTTTTATTTTACATTTAGAATACAGTATAACAATAATAATATTATACGATTTTATATTAGTATAAAGAATAAAAAGAGGTTTTCTTTATTCAAAAATCTTGAGCTCAATCCCTTCTGATAATGATTGTGAGTGAAAAGATTTTACAATTAGGTATATGTGTGTTTTATTCCTGTCTTTGTCAACACTTTTTGGAGCTGTAAAAATGTTTCAATTTTAAATTTTCTGGTAGACATTTAGATCTAGATGGTACCTTGGATGTTTTTCAAAATAATCGATTAAACTAAAAAATATTCGAGCAATAACAGAATTCGATAAAATTGATTTTGTTATTTTGTAGGTATAGTAATTGAAAAATGAATAAATATAATAAAATAAATATTTTTAAAAGCATTTTCTAAAATAGAATATGACAATTTAGTATTGATTTTTGTATGTTTTATATTTATGCATTGATTTTAGTTATTTTATTGTAATACAAAAAATTATAATCTCGAAACTTGAACATTTTCGACATTATGAAGAGTATTATTTTTTGCACTATACACATTAACATTTTCAAAGTATTTAGTACAATTTTAAGCATTACGTGCCATTTTTTTTTTTTTTTTTTTAATATTGTAATCGACAATCTATACAATATATTTTGTACAATAAGTACGTATAGTAAGTGGCAATGAAAGTAAAATAACATGAATCGTGTGATTAGGGAGGATACCCGGTGGTAACACGCGCTAGTAATAGTAAATAGCAAGTGATAATAATAAAAATGATAGAATTTATTCATTTATTTTTTCCATTTCTTTTTTTTTAATTATGAAAGGTGTTGCCTCGTAGCAACATCCAGCACTTATTCAACTCGTTTACTAGAAAATAAGATCTCTACACCATTTTGAGTCTATGGCGTGGGTTACCAGGGAGTGTGTTCGATATTTAGAGATTAGTGGATTAGTGCGTTGATGAAGTTTATTATGGAATCTGGTGTAATATAATTTGAAAATTTGATTAATATTAAGGATATTAAGAACTTAATGTAGATTTTTATTAGTTAACATTCTATTTACACCGTTCTACTGCACGTTGCAGATATTAACTAACAAAATATCTACCAAGTATTACAAGAATATGTGCGAGATTTTTAGCGAAAGTCAATTCAATTTGTCGTATTACTTAGAGTAATTTAAATAAATTATTGAGTATCCTTTAAAGTAGTCTTCGTTCAAAATCGTTTTTGGAACCAAAAATTTGTCATTTAATTAATATTTATTATATTCACTACAGTAACCTACTTAATAACGAGGTTAACTCAAATTCTACCTTATAGCCAATAGAGCAACTTTCCTGGTTTTTAATTTGAGTTTTAAAGAGAGAGATGTAATTTGAATATATATTTCTGATTTTATTTAACTTAAGCCCTTAATATTGAATTATTCAGTAAGAAAGCTATTCAACCAAAATATTACTAATTTTTTTTATCAATATTTTAAATTGTTTTTATTATGCTTTCCATTAAATTATTTTTAATTTTTTCTGTTTGGTTTAAAATACACAATAGTGTATAAGTAAAGGTATATCTATATTGATTGCTTAATTTAATATTTAAAAATAATAATGAAATAAATTAATTTTAATTTAAATCACAAAAGCACATCACAAGGATTAAGTGACGTGACCAAAATATAGTTAATTAATGTGTTAAGTTTAATACTTAATGTACCTACCACTAAGATATAACTTACTAAGGTAATCATAAATAACACACGTATTTATAAAACAAAACATTTAAAACACTAATATAAATTACGATAGAAATATAGAATGAATGCTATTATTATATTGTATTATCCGTACTTATCTTAATTTAACTATTAATAAGGTGTTAATTTGACATTTAACATTATATTTCTCCACTCCAAACTTCCATCTTATACCAACCCCCTCATATCAAGACTTGTCACTCTCACAATACCTGGAAATCCCTCTAGAAGACTCAAAAGGAAATGGTGTCGAGATCTTCTCATTGATTAATCTAAGAATAATTAAATAATTAAAAAAAAAAAGTCGGCAAGTGGGTACCGCTCTGCTATACATTAGGGGGTCGGGTGGACCTCGGACTAGGGTAGGTTAAAGTTGAATGCAATGATAGGTATCATTGTATACGAAAAACGATTCTGAACGGAGATGACTTGTCAGTCTAGAATATTTAACGTTAGATATAAATATAAACAATTTTATGAATTTTGAACTACATAATAATTTGCAAATATACATGATTTTGACGAGTTTTTGTCAAAATTTGAACTTCAAATGCTAATAAAAAAAAATTGTGCCTATGTATTCTTATAATTTTTTTATCGCTATAAGAATAACTTATGAGGAACTTTGTATTAATTTTTCAAGTATTTTGACTCCGCCAAAAAAATTTTATCGACACTTAAAAAAAATCTTAGGAAATTTGAAAATTTCATTTGTCTATAAATAGCTCAAAAAAAGTCAAAATATTTTGAAAATCAAATCATGTAAAGAAAATGACAATCTAAATAACTGGTAAAATTTTTAAGTATTTACGACTTATACTATCTGAATAACAGCAAATATCAAAAATCGTTTGAGGCTAAACCGTTATTTAACGCGGTTTTGTAAAAATTTAAATTTCAAACACTCATAAAAATTTTTTGCCTGAATCCGGTAGAGTTTTTTTTACAGATATTTGAAGAAAAACTTATGGAGAACCTTGTACCAAATTTTCAAAACTTAGTTATAAAAGAAAAAATTTTTACGATTTTCCAATCACAAAATTACTTGCAAATTTTCGCAATTTTGACATATTTCGTATAAATTCGAACTTTAAGCACTTATAAAAAAAAATCGTGACGAACGATTTCGGATTTTTTTTTTTTATCACTTTAAGAACAACTTATAAGAAACCTTGTATTAAATTTTCAAGATTTTCTGGTCAGCCAAAAAATTTTTATCGTTATTAAAAAAAAAAATACTTAGAAAAATTGAAAATTTCAATTGTCTATAAATAGTTCAAAAAAAACTCAAAATTCTTTGAAAATTTAACTGTGTACGGAGAGCGCTAATATAAATATTTGGTGAAAATTTCAAGTATTTACATCGATTAGTTTTTGAGTTATAGCAAAATAAAAAATTCGATTTTGACGTAAACTGGTTTTGCGTAAAAAATCCCGCTTTTCCCTCATTTTTTTTGGGGGGTTTTTCTCGATTCATTTCAAAAATATTGAAAATTTTTGACTTTTAACCCCCCAAAGTACCAACTAGATTCAATTTCCTTTTCAAAGAGGGGCTGAAGTCAAAAATCGAAGCATTTTTAGTGCTCCAAATGTTGTCGACAAACACAAAAAAAAAAAACACACATCATTGTAAAATCAATACATTCATCACTCCGTTTAGAATCTAAAAGAAGTAAGAGTAGTGTTACCACTTTGTGACTTCTCCTGTCAAATTGTTCATATAAATAACTATTATCTCATATTATTATTGTTCCTAAACAAACAGATTGTATATATAAAACAAAACATTATATTTTTCTATAAATTCATCCAACTATACAATATGAATAAGCTATAGTTAAGTGAACAATTTGTAGATTGTTTTAATGGGTAATTTAAAAAACACTTTTTTGATACTTTTGGAATAATGAGTTTTGGTCAAGAAATTATACTGTATATAAATATATATAATAAATAATAATAATAGTTGAATGTTTTAGAAAATTACCCAACAAGTGTGAACCCTCTAGTACCACTTACTACTATTAAAATTAATTTGAAACCAGTGAAATAAGTATCCATCATTGTATAAAACTACGGTTTTAAGCGTTTTGAACTTATATTTATTTCATATTACAAAGTGAGCCGAATTTATTAATATAAATCTAAATGAAAATATTTGTAACCAAAATAGACAAACTACGTTATAAATTTGACTGATATTTTAAATTGAATTGTTTAAAATAAATTGAAAATTTTCAAAAATAATTTTAGTACAACTTAGGTAGATTATACACGTACGTGTTATACGTGTTGTTTGTAATAACTTTTTTTATAATCACACTACATTTGAGCATTCTTTTAAAAAAAATGTGTTGTCATAAAATAAATAGTTATGACAAAAAACAAAACACTCCTGCAGGTTATTCGTACTCTTAAGTCATAATCTAAAATGTAACTATATACAAAAAGAAACTTTCTATATCCTATAAGAGTATTCAAATAATATATAAAGAGAGTGACGAATTTTAACATGTTATAATAATAATATAATATACATTTCAATTTACAAATATAATATAAATTTCAATAATTTAATATGAACTGACTGATAATAGTTTAAGTTCTTATATAGTTCTATAATTTTAGGAAATAACACAAATATAATAAGTATATTTTACTGAATAATATAATCAATTAATAATCAGAAAAAAACTTTTTGATACCTTCTTAAAACAATAGTCAACTTAAAATAATGAAAATCGTAATAATATTTATAATATATTATGATTGCACACAATCTATAGCGTCTTATCATAAAAAAATAAAACAGATTTCAATTCCAAAATTCTGAATTACTTTTGAATATTTTAAGCGCAGTGTTAAAAAAATCTGTATTACCTAAATATCCATCTTAAATTCTTAAGTTTATTCATTTATTAATTTATGACCGTAACGATCGAATAAGTGTATATACTCGGCTTAATAAAAACAAGTCACTATATCTAAACAAATGTATATTTTGGTTGATAAATATTTTGATTTTTTATACAATAGCCAACAATAATATATTTATGTATAATTTGTTTGTATTATATACAAATACTATAAAAATAGATATATAGGTAAAATATACTAGACGAACTTTACGACATCGTTCTACTGTTGCAATTCGTGCAATGGATAATATCTAAAAACATATTAAACATATAATTAAAATGGAAGTATTATAATACTCATTTTAGACAATTAATATAATTTAGTTCATGCGCATCGCATTATCGCCATATTTGTTAGTGTATCACGAAGTTTTCACAGGTTAAAAAATAACTTTCCGAGAACCATTTTAAACTGATCAAATGTTGTGCAATCAATCGGCTTTACACGTAATCGTGATCGGTATCGAATTAAAATTAAAATTACATTAATAATTACTGAATTACAATATATTATATAGGTTTATGGTCTATACATAGAGGCCTATATTATGCGGTTATTAAAATTCACTTGAATTTTATTTTTTAATATCAAATGCCGAATAGTATAGGTAAACATAAACTAAATATTATTAGTGGACATTTATTTTTGAACTTTTACTCGATTTATCTTTTTATAAAATTGTTGGTCGTTTTTTTACTACTCATGTAGTATATTATCTGGGCATCAAAAACCATGTACTTATACTAGTATTCTATATCAACTAATTGCAGATTTCAATTTATTACACTAAAACTTACTTTATGATGATCATTATGTTGTAAAGTATTTTAAAATAATACGATTATTGTTATATGCCATACTGTGTTATTTCAGCTTCATCCCAGAAGAAGTAAATTTTGTCTTGGTGGATATTTACCAGTTACCATAGTTATAGTATTACGAGTGTAGTATACTGTATAAGTATAAATAGTATGATTATTAATATTATTTATTAAATAAATCAAATTATAGGTACTATCCAGTATAACTATATAAGAAGATACCTACCATTTAAAAAAAGATATAAATCGAAGGTAAAATTAAATATCTAATCGAAAATAATACTCTACCAAAATGGCACCATTTAATGAATTGTTTTGTGATGAAGCCGTAAGAAATAACAAGTACCTAACCGTTTTTATCACCAAATATTTAAGTCCCAAATTGTTCCAATAAAATATGTGTTCAATTCAGACCATCGATCCGATCTTGTTTTACAGTTAAAAAACAAATTCAATCACCAATCATGTCATACTTTTTATGAAAATATGGACTTAACTGGTTTGAACAATCAACAAATATATGGTCCTCTATTAAAATAACTGTTTATATTATATTTTTTATTTCCAAATTCACTGTGTAAATATGTGTAATAAAACACAAATTGAAAATGTAAACAAATGTGGTAGTTACATATAATAATAAAGGTCCAGCAAAATTATTTGAAGGTACTTGTGGTAAATTTACGAGAACTTAAAAAAGAATTTAGAGGGCAATAAAAACTCCTATGACAATGCTATCGTTATGCACAGCAGGGAAGGAGCACCGATAAGATCCTCTAGAAAACTGATCCTTATATTTATAACTATTATATAATAATATAATATTGTTATCCTTCCATAAATTGTTTGTTAATATAAAGGCGATAATAAAAATAATGTTCGATCACCTTGATGACAGTTTAACAATATTTTTAAACTATTAAGTGCCTACCTATCTTCCTAATAGTATTTCAACGATCGTCATTATTACAATATAATATAATCACTGTCATTTATTGGAGGAATAAAATAATTATGGTAAAATAGGTGCTTTATGGGTTTAAATATTTAATCTCTTGAGTTTGTCTAGAAACACGCACTGTAGTAAAGCTGTCAATTTACGGACTGTTATATTACAATATGATGGGTAACTATTGATTCTTCTAAAAATTTTAACAAGCATTTAATATTATGTAAACACAAAACGAATAACAATAAATTGTAATACGATATAGGTACTGTGTACAATTTAAAAGTGTTTAGGAAACTACCGTGTTATTGTTTTCCAAATCAATCTCAATAATTTTATTTAACAATAATAATGTAATTAAATTTCACTCAGATTAGGTGTGCATGTATTATATAATACCATTATCACTCTCTCAACACAACTGACGGGCCCTTTCATATTCTATCGCGTAAAATAAACACGTGCAGTGTAGTAATGGACAATCGAATCTTAGAGTGCCTTATGATTGAAAGACGAAGAAGAAGTAGAAGACGAAGGAAGTGAGAAATGGGTGTGATGATAGGAGTGTAATCCCCTTAAACAGATCCAACAATGACCGATCCCCACTTATTTTGATTTTCAGTTCAGTTCGCCAGACCTGTATACTCGATGCGTGTAGATAAACTTATATAGGTACTAACTGTTCTGCGGGGAGTAACGACCGGCTGGTATATTCGGTATGTCAAGGTTAATTTAAGTTAATGGGATAAATATGTATATGGTTTTAGTTTAGTCGTATGGATTAAGTTTTGTTTAATTTATCATCATCGAATACGTATATGTTACGCCTATATAAATGTACACGGGCCGACTGCTAGCTAGAACATCTATACGGCATCTTTATTGACCCATCAACAATTCTAATGGTGCTTACCCAACGCGCGAGTAGAAAATATGTAGAATGTCTGCTTTTTTAAATCAAGTTTAAGTATTTTAAATACAGGATTATATGGAAATAAGCTATCAGTAATATGTTCTTAGATAACGAGTAAAAAGATTTAATTATGGATAATATAATATATTATAATTATATATATCTAATTTGATAACTATTGATCTAACTCGTGAAATTGATTTATGAAAGTATGAAAACACTGCTCTATAATAGGTAATAAATTAATGTAGGTACTAGTGTTCCATTATTTTAAGTTGTCACTAAATCAGATAACTTTATCAGTAGAAATAAGTGCATACAACTATAAATACTACCTGAGGGTATACAAAATAATTTGAATTATATTTAACTAGTGTGTGATCTTAAAAATTTATTTATACTTAAATATACAGTAATAATGACTTTCACAAGAAAAACCAACTCCATACCTCCATAATTACTGCATAAGAAAATATCAACTCATTTGTGTTTACCAGAATAAAGATTATGTATACATGGAGACGTCTCTGTCGTTTAATGCAAATCATATATAAACATGCAAATCCGGTCTTATAGACCGGAGATATAAAGACTTAGAAGTTCGAATATCCAACTGCATTAAAGGCGGCCGTATTCCTTACATATAATATACGTTCTGTGTTTGACTAATATAATTCTATAGTTTTCAGCGTTGTAAATTCAATACAAATAATTGAATCTATTCAAAGTCGTTTTCTGAGAATAGTATATCCTATAAGATGTGGTATTGTACGTCAACCTCACGTCCTCACTCCTCTATAATCAACTATTATTAGCTTTTTAAAACCCAGATCAATCATTGGAAACAAGGAGGTATCTGTGGCTTATTTTCAAATTACTTAACGGACATATTTACTGTCCAATCAAACATGTCAAATTACATTTTTTAGTCCCTGGTTTTCCGTATTATAGACAAGTTAAATACCTAAATTGTGTTTAAAATTTTAAATTACGAACTTCGGACTATGGTTGCAATGTTTATGCTATAAAGATGTACCTATGTAATTAATGCATATTATATTTTCTTGTATAAATAGTAATGGATTTTAATGCGTGTTAAAATGGTTTACTTTGTTAATTGCTTGTACATTTTTAATCTCATTAAAATTGTATAGATACTACCAACTGCATGAATATAATTATTAGACAATTTCATTGATAGTACAATAATAAATAAATATTGATTTCATAATAAAATGCTCGTGCTTTTATAGGTAATGGCAATTGTTAAATTGTTATATTAATACATTATCCTGAATCGGGTGTGCATTATTATGATTTATCTATATTTAAGTACCTTTTTACATTATAGAAGGTATAGAAACTAGATCACAATAAAAAACAAGTCCAAGGTAAAAAATTAATCCTAGAAAAATAAAGTCCAGATAAAAGTTCAAAGCATAAAAAATTGAAATCAATGATACAATTTCAATATCTTTACAATAATTAGAAACTATTTAGGCATTTAAAAAAAAAAAAAAAACACAATGATTATATTTATAATTAGTAAGACTTATTTTATAAAAAAAAAATCATATTAATTATTCATACAAGAAAATAATACGTATTATTTACCTATTTATAGATATATGAATAAGACTCGATAAACCTAACAATTTAGATAAGCAATAGTTCAATATTGTATGCTCCCAAAAGTCGACCAGTGTTCAAAGTCGAAGAAAATTGCTATATATATATGTATATCACTAACAATCAATAATGCGAGTTATTAATTTCGTCAGGTAAGTCATTTAATTAAAATTTATAATAATATTAATTATTATTAGCGCGTTCATTTTTCATCACATCGCATCATTCCTTTTACTTAATTATATGTACTTTGCAAACTTTTTTACCATGAACTTAATTTCGGAATTTTTATCAATGACTTAAATATCAGAGACTTTTTTAATCAGACTTTTTGGTAGTCCATCATATAAGCTGGATAATGCTATCAAATTTAACAGACTTATTAATAAAATAACGTTTATTTTTCTTCAAACTATGATATAATTACTTATATATAAGTAAGTATACGTGTTTTTCGAGTGAGTCATACATAAAAACAAACAAATAATTGCATTATCCTATTTTATCTAGGTATCCATTTAGAAAACTAACGAATGTTGATTTAATTGATAACCTACATTTTTATTTTAACATAAATAATAAGTAGATACCTAGGTACTATAAATATTATAGATAAAATATCATATAAATATAATATGATCAAATAATTAAATAATGAAAATTAATTTAATTCCTTCTTTAAAATATTTAAGAAAATAATAAAATGTATATTGAATCTATTGTGATATACCTAAGTAATAAGTATACCTAATTACAATATTTTATATACCTAATATAGTCTTAACTTTGAAATATATAAATATACCTGAGTACTAACTGTTTTTTATTTTAAAATATTGTACTAATTAATTAAGTATAGGAATATGACAAAATAAAATCCTTCTATAATTGTGCATATGTAGGTACCTATTGCTCAGGGTTGAAAATGTATCAACTGTTAGATAATGTTTATTAAACTATTAAAGTTACTAATCAAAAAAAAAGAACTAATCAATTAAATTATAAAAAACAGTTACCTACTAATATAAACTTTACCTAATCCATATATATTATAATTATGAATGAAAACATTTCAAAATCAATATACATATTAAACTGGTGATAGGTCATTACTTATTATGACTGAGATTATATCTAAGTACGTGTTTAAAAAAGTTGTTTTCTAAGTATTAGTTTTATGAAATCAATAACTACCTCAACTATTGAGTATAATAATGTTGTCTCTATGACCCATAGATACAGAATAACTAAGTGGTAAGTACTCTTGAATAAGTCTAATTTACCATACGAGTACTTTTTATTTTCTTATACACCTAATACCTATGTACACATTAACTTATACTGTTATTATTAAATTACTGCGAGCAGAAAAAAATCATTAAAAACTTTTAGATTATATAGTAATTTCGACATTCCTTTCAAAATAATGACTATTTTTAAAAGTGTTCGGGTACACGCAAAAACAATAAAAAATTGCGACCGCTTGTAATTTTATTTGTCTTCCTCTGAAAGTCTAAACGATAAAATTAAAATTAAAGTTTTAATCAAACACATACGTACCTATACGTGTATACGCGTTAAATTGTTTGTGTGTAACGTATAGGAGAGTGTGTACATACCACGCATATACCTACTACAACAAATAATAATGAACTAGTATCTAACCACGGTAGTTAATAGGAAACAACTATAGTAGCCACTAGCCATTTTATATATTTTATATGTCATCTTTCTATGTGCAATAACACACGCACACAAAGTATAATCTTCAAGCAACAATTTATAAATGTGTAAGAAATTAAAAAATACTGAATTATATAAAATATACCATGCAGGTACCTATGACCATAGGTATTAACATTGATTTTATAATATAATATAATATATTTTAAAATCAATGGTATTAAGTACTCAAGAGTCAATATAGTTGACAGTATACATTTATTTTCAGGTTTTTATATAATCTTTATATTACAGTTGTATCGGACTGATACAACGAAGAACGAACTTTCTTTACTATAACAATCCGTTGTCATGGTTACCAATAACAATATTGATAAATCGGTTTTAGTTATGTACCTATAATTATTTGTTTTGCATAAATTCATTTCTGTACTTTATTTTAATAACTAATAATTAAAATTAATAATTACTTAGTAATTTAAAATAATTATACACAATTTTTCTTGATAACATTGCACCATACATATAAATAATAAATATATAATATAAAAATCTGAAAATCTAATGCGCTCGATGAATATGTTTCTCTTAATTCGTTTAATATCATTTTTAAATTAAAAAAACTTAATTCTATAATATTGATAATATATTATAAGTTATAACATTATTATAGATAAATAGGCTACCAATACACAAGCAATATTATCAAAATTTATTTTATTATTTAAAAATGTAATTAAAATAAAATATTAATTATTTTACTTGATAAAATTATTTCAAAAAAAAAAAAAAAAATTAAAAATTAAAATTGTTTTAACTGCGATCCAGTGTCATGTGTGGTCTAAGCAGGGGGTGAATCACCCCTTGGTTTCTTTTTAACAGTGGTCTTTTCATGAATTATTTATTATCTTAGGGTGTATCGATAATTTGTTATCGACGTTTCTAAAAATTAATGATAAGTTGATATTATCAGGTCATTTTACTCGATATCAAACCTTTTTTATGCAAACTATGAACTAATATGATATTAATTCATGATGTAAACTAGTTAATTTGGTTTCATCAAATTCAAATATACAAAGAGTCATAGAGAAATAGAGATAGCTATCCTAACATAGTAACATTGAAGTCCAAATCGTCATATATTGATTAAAAATTTAAAAATTTTCTATATTATTATTACTTTAAAAAATATTCACTTATTTATTTTATTATTATTATTATAAGAAAATAACATTAAGTTATTTAAAGCTAAATTAAATAACTGTTGATTTTTTGGAGCCCCTCACTAGATTTTAAGGTGAATTGCAGTTTTTAAATAACTTTTCCCTTCATTAAATTCTAGATACCCCACTGCGTACAATAATAAATAAATCGTGCAATAAAAAAATATAGTAATAAAATTGCAATTTGTTATTAAAATATAAAATTCGACAGTAACTTTAGATAAACAAAATTTTAATTGACTTAAGTTTTCAAGACACACTTTAAACTATGACACAATGTTTTTTAGCTTGTCTGTAACTTCTTCTATATCTATGTACACAATGATTTGTTTAAAAAACTGTGTATTTATGAAGTTTATAATATATACTCGTATATTACGGATATTTATAAATAACTAACTTAATCAAAATTAAAATAATATAATCAATAAAATTAACATCTGTTCTGAAAAAAAAACTGCATGAACCTAACTGAGTATCCAGTTCTCTATAAAAAAAAGTACTTCATATTTCGAAGTGATAAATATTAAATTTAATATATTTGTTGAAGCTACTGGGTAACTAACTATAAGTAAGCACTAACTGCAGTAGATACCCCGTACACTCTTAATGGCTTTATAATACTTAAATGTAATTTCATCCAATTTAAAAAAAGTTACAATTATAATAATGATGGTATACAATAATCCTAAACGTCCAATATTAACAGATAATATGTAATAATCCATTAGTATATATCAGCCACCTGTTGAATAATTTACAAAATATGAATTTAGTACACACTTCTAAAATATTTAATACTTACTTGCATGTATAATTTTTTTATAATATTAAAGGATTTAAATTTGAAGTATTATAAAGTGGTTTATAATAGAGTTTTTAGTTAAATTTATAATTTTGGTGGATAGTTTAAATTGTTAAATTATAAATAATAAAAATAGTAATATAATTATATTGTGATTTATGATGACATTAATAACTTGTAGGTATATTATAAATAGGTGGAAGTCAACTTTTTTGATTGATTGTCAATTTTTATATGTTTACTCTTTAGTATACGCATCTACACACGTTGAACGGTTAAACTCAACGACACCATCAATTCTACATAAAATAAACTAATTTGAATATTGATATTTGATAACGTAACTTACGAATACTTTAATATTTGTATAAACGAATAAATTTAATATATTTTATGGAACTTGTCTGGCGGCCGCACATGATAATATATTATAATATAAGATATGCGCGATCACCATATATTTACTTTCAACAGATCCAATAATACATAGTTATAGATTAATAGTGTTATGATTTTATGAATATATTTAAGAGCTTATAGAACCATATTTTTGGTTACCTTTTGTGTGTGAGTAATTTTGTACTGATTCTTATCGATATAAGATATAAGATTGTGTAAATATTTTAAATTATATAAATTCTATATAAGCACTAACCAAATTAAGGCGATAAACCATATAATTTATAATCTAACTAAATATCGTGATTGATCAGTATAATGTGTATAATACTATTATAATATGCATTTTATTGCGTCTCTCCACTTTTACACTTATTAGTTATTACTTATTACGTGTTCGATCATATTAACATTATTTATCATATTGTAATAACGAAAAGATATTTGAAATTTCAAACACAAGCAGTTAATAATTTGACTCAGTTTTTAAAATTTTTTAAACAATACTTAAGTACTAAATTGAAATTATTTATTGTTGTAACCGTTTTTTGTAGTTAAAGTATTTTTTTATATTGTAAGATCGTAAATATATATTTAAATAAACTAAAATTATCAACATTTTTAATTTTTGTCCAGATTTAAAAAATATCTAAAGTCTAAAATATATTATTATACTTAATATGTAATCAATATTTTTATTTTCTAAAAAATCTAATTTTTTATCTCTATATTTAAATTATTTTCAATCTGAAGCGGTATAAAATAACTAATTAATACTTATATAAAATGTCGATACATATTATATAGTATAGTGTAATTTGAATATAAATACTTTTACTAGTGCAGTAAGTTAAATTTAAAAAAACGGATTTCATACTTTAAACGAAATCATATACAAAACAACCCGTTGTTACACTATGTAGTTTTTCCATCGAGCATCCATGTTCTATTAAAGGTTTAATAATGCAAAATCAAATCATTTGGTCAAATTTGTTTGATTCGCTATTTTCGCACAGTATTCCCTGACCTTTATTAGCTTAATATGAAATGTTGTAATCGGTTTTATTTTTATTTTTCTTATAGTTTTATGACATCACTGCAACGATTTACGAACGCAAATGGTCTATAGCAATGTGTTGCAGTTGCTAGAACATGTGTCATAATAATATTATTATTATGGGACGTAGTGTAGAGAGAGTTTATCCACAATAATAAATGGCATTAAAAAAATAATAATAATAAAAAATATATTAAGTGTTATTATTAAAAAACAAATATCCCTAATTTTAATCTTAACTCCCTTAAATATAATATTATAATGCACGTATTGGGATCAGATCGAAGGTTAAAGCCAATAATATAATATATATGTATTTATATATAAATACATAACACATGTATTATATAACTATGCTATCCTATATATTGGTAATTATTTTATCAAATATAATACCAGACCAAATTTTTTTCAGGGTCCTTCATATATTTACATGATTAAAATGTTGATTAAAAAAAAAACATGTGTCACGTAAGTAACCCCTAGGCCATCACATAATCCAACTATAGTTATCGACTTACAAAGACAAATATTATTATTACATTTAAATTCAATTTATATTTTATATCTACAAAACGAAGTTGAATACACAGCTGAAAAACACACCATGATAAAATAGTACACGCTATTTGGTCACAGGGTCATATTATTCTTTCGCCACATGTTCTACCGCATTTCAACGGAAGCGCAAAACAATTATTTTCATCAGTGATTATATCGCTTATCAAACATCAATGTACTACAAAAATCAAATTGTAAATATATTTTTTTTTCAATAACATCTATTTTATTCTATTCATTTTAAAAATTTGAAAAAAGATACTTATTATTTTTATTTATAACTATTTTGGGAGCTTAAGCCCTCTATACTTCAATATTTACGCCAATGAAAATATTTAATCTTAATTTTTCTTCAAAAAAATTAATATAAGATAAATTAATTTCAATTAAAAATAAACTTATTCCTTAAATCATGTTAAGGAAGTAAAAATTATACTTGATACAGTTTAAGTGAGAATGTGAAATTATATATAAATACATCAATGATAATAATTATGCAAAATTATATAAATACAAAAAAAAACAAAGTCTACACTCTAGGTTTTACAGGTTCAGAGGTACTTATCAAAAGTCTAAAAAATAGCTTTTTTGATATTTAAAAAAAAATAAAAACCTCTTTTTTTAAATCTATAGACAAAAAATTATACTAAATGATCCAAAATAGTTCACGAATCTCCGATAAAGAAACTTTTAAAAAAACCTGTTATGTTTGCATCATATATTATGTTTCATGTTCTTTTTTATAATAAGAGTTCTTACAGTCTACCCAGTCACTTGAGTTTTTACTATCTAAAATATATCAATTTCTCCAAAAAGAAACTTAACAATTTTAAAATTTTGAGACGTAGCCATCTAAAATATAATAAACACGATGACAAAATAAGAATATTATTCAAATATATTTATGATAAATAATATATTTTAACTTATAACTTTCAATATTACACTTATCCTGGAATTCATTATAAGTACCTAAATACAATAGGTAGGCACTAGGCAACAGTAGTCGGTCTACGGTGAGTAATTTAATTGAAAATAGTCTACGGTCTATGTACAACTATATTTGATATAACCCAGCTTACAACCAACAAGTTTTTAAAAATGCTGTTTTTGATTCTAAGCTGAGTGAGAAAATGAACAGGTTTTAAAATGACACTTGTTTTGGATTTTTTTTTTTTAATTTTTAATACTTTGTACCGTTTTAATACATGTTGTATGGAACTGTGGAATATAGATATAATTAGATACGATTATATGAAGTAGCCGGACAATATTCATACAGGACCTATTTAAAAATTATAAATATTTAGGTACTAATAATATGTCAATTGGTTATACAGTTATATCTGATAAGTACCAGTAGTGAATTTAATTGAGCAGAAATGAACATTTGAGGACTGAATCCTTTCCAACGTGGGTTTCTGGAGTATAACCTTTTATCACTTGTTTTTCATTACATACCAAAAGCAGAAATCAAAATGATTTGATCTAATAATTCGAAAATATTGATCTATTCCCGAATAATAATTATTTTTTAGGCTCTTTGTAATGTTTACTGAAAAGAGCTTTTCTCTTAAATCCACCGCCGAATTGGGTACTCGTAGAAATCAATATTTTTTGATTTCTAAAGTATTGTAGTATCTATGGACTAAATTCCTAGAAAATCAAAGTTCAAAAAGTCATAGAGTCTATAAAGGTCATAAAAGAATAATTCTCAAAAACAAAATGCGTGAACAATAAAATAGGAAGTATAATATCATTTTATTCACGTCTCTACGATAAACACATTAAATATTTTATAATCATATAATACGTGATACGTCTGCAGTATTTCAAAGCAAATATTTGAAAAAATATCAATAGGTACCTTTATAACCTGCGAAAACTGGATTAACCGACAATAATTATTTCCATAAACTTAAATATTAGTATGTTATAACAAATTTAAAGTAATTATTAATTATTATACACATTGAATGACAAAGATTTTTTTTTTTGTTTGTAAGGATTTGGGGTGAATTCTAATTGAGCTTGGCCGCTCAAACCGTCTCAGTTTCTCCAATAGCCAATCGGATAGTAATTAGAAATGTTACGCACTTAAAATTTTACGTATAGTTTCATTGAAAATTATGGTCCAAAATATATTTTAAACACGATTATTATTGAGAAGTAGGCGGGGACTCGACATTCGTAAGTATATAATATTATATATAATTATGTCAAGTCAATTTTTATACGCTTAATGTTTTTTTAACCCGTAAACACTTAAAATATAGTTATATTAATAATCCTTATTTCAAATATGAGGAGTGGGGCCATAATAGCCTGCTCCACTACTCCTCCTCTCATCACAAAAAAATAAAAGATCTTAGAATTCTATTGTAGCACCAGCGAATTCAAACAACGTAAATAATGATAATAGTATGTAATGGTTCAATATAATATAATATAACATACACTGAATCGGTGCACAGCAGCTTATTACGATATGGGACGTTGCATGAGCGCCCTTTGCTGCAGTATAGTGGAGTGTAGATATAGATAGACCACTCTACATAATAAAGTAGGCCACCGTTTTGGATGGGACACAATAATAAGCATATGTCGTGATAACTTGGTGTCGTACATATTATTATATTTTTTTTTACGAATATCATAAAAGTGACGATAACAATATTGTTATTGTCACGACAGCATTCGAGAAAAAAAACAATTTCGAACAGATCTCATCCTATATATTAATATATTGATGATAAGCTGTAGGCATTCGAGCAGCGTTCTATTGTATCAATATCAACCGATCGGATTTAAAAAAAAATGCACAACTCGTCGAGACATACAGCTACGGTCGCATATTATAAAGTGTCGCCGCTCGACGGCTTTTTTCATCGTATTATCAATTATCATAACTAATTATAATATGTTCCGAATATCTCTGAACACATATGCTCAATGTAAACGGTTGTATTTTACAGTTTGCGGTAGTATTGCGGTTTATATTATTAGAAAAAAAATAATAATAATGCCATCTCTGTAGAAATGACTACCTACTTATTATTTTCATTATAACCTAAAAACGGTCTTAGCAACGTTTTCTTTGCGAATATTTAATAACGTTCTACTTACAGTTTTCAACACATAAACCTTTTTTTTTTATATACTTACCAAATATGTCTCTGTTTTATGCAACTTTTGACAATTTTCTCCTTAGTTTTTAGTAAAATCTTCTACAACAGAACCTATACTAATAATTTGAAAAACATTTTAATTTCAAATAGGTATTTTTAGCTGTATACGAAAATATACAAGGCGAGAGAAAATTCTATCCAAACAATTATTACCGGAAAAATATAATTGTAATAAAAAAAAAAGAAAAAAGAAAACTATATTATAACTTAATTGAAAAAGAAACGCATTACATTGTATAATAAAGCGTTATAAATAATTCTGAATCAATATATAACTACCTATATTAATAAAATTACTGAAAACTGTAAAGTATAACTCTGCAATATAAGTGTGTATTATTATTTATTTCATTACAAAGGAACAGACAGAAAAATTATTATTGTTAATGTATAGGTGAATATTTTATTTGACAAAGAACAAAACTGGTAGTACTGGTACGATTTCATTTCGTTTATTTTTGGAAACAATATCCTTATTGATTGGTTTTTGTCTAGACTAAAAAATCTGAATATGAAATAAATATAAGAAAATTTAATATAAATTACATTTGACTGACTGATGTCCATTAATATACAAATAATACGTAAAGGTACGTTATTATTGGTAATGTAAAATAAAAACGTATTTTTTATAATTATTCTACAAAAAAAGTTCAATTCTTGTTACATGGTCTGAAAAAATTTAAAAAGGTGAATGACTAACTTTGTATTAATAAATGATTGAGTATAAATGTTTTTTATACGACAAAAAGTGATAAACCAAATGGAAATTACTATACAGTAAAATTTCCATATAATATTACGAACACTTATAGGCAACGAAAAAATTCTTATTGTAGAGAAATTCCTTAAATAGAATTACATATATTTGATTCTAATTTGATTGTGGTTCCCAAAAATATTTTTTTTTAAAGAAGTTTGTTGTAAGAAGTTTCACTGTATTTTATAATATAACTACTTTATAGATTTACTTCGTTTGCCAATCCCTTCAAATATTCTATCTAAGATTATTTTTATAATCAAATACTCATAATTGTTATTTTTTTTTAAGTTTTAAACCATTAGGTGCTTATTTATTTTGATTATTTGGCATTTATTTTATAAAAGACAAAATAATATTTTGAAAACTTTTTTTATGTTATTGAGTGATATAACAATTATTTTTACAGAACAATCACAATACTTTAATTATATAATTTCCGTCATTGTTTTATATTATTTCGGAAAGGGATGTTAATGTGGCTTTATTTTAACTCAGTCCCTCATTCAGGTCTAACTTAATTACGCCTATGTCCATGATAATTTCAACATAGGTAGAGATCTGCCACAAACAGTAGAGGAACCAACGTCCTTAACGCACAAAGGTTAAACGCATTTCTATTATTTTTGTAGTTACAAACAAGTATACTAATTAAATTAAACGTTATCGGATTATATTAAATTTTACATCCATAACAAAAACTGCAAAATGTGTTCAAACTTAAAATATACGTTTAATAAATATTAATAATAAAATATCGTAAACCCATTATTGCTAAAACTTTCGTTACATAATGCGCTCTATTGTATACATAAATTTGTTTAAAAATGAACACGCTGGGACTGGGTGTCTTTATACTTTGTTTGTTTCGACGCAGGATAATGTTATTATTATTTAATAGTTACACGAGTTCGGAAACAATGTTTTAATATAATAATTGGGGTAAAATAACCATTACTTATAAGAGTAATCGATGGGTCGCGTACTAAAATGTTGCACTTTTCAACGATCGTTGGTAATTTTTAAATAATATACTCGTGCACTTAAATAACTACTAAAGTAATATTGAGAAATTAACTATAGACACCTATTCAAAGTGCCATCTAACAGACTCGATTTTAAATTAATAGATAGGGACCGTACAAATCAATAAGTATACGGCTTGAAAACCCGTTCACAGATAAAAACAAACATGATTGTAAAATCAACATAATAATGCATTTTACTCACTTCATATTCAAAAGTTGAAATTCCGAATAAACCAATTAGGCGATTGTATTATGCGTAAATAAGTGGGTACTAGACAAAACTTCTTGTGATCATACTATATAAAATATAATGTTGTATATTATTTGCAATTTAAACGATTTTGAATGAGCTTTTTTTCTTCACATTTTCATAGAAGAAAATTTATTGAATTGTACAGTATATAATATAATATGTACTCAAGTGCGCTTTTACCAGTATAATATAAATATTATATATGTATATAAACATGTAATATACATGTATATATATAGTTCGCACTTATGAATTACGTCACCACTTACACACTCTTAACTCTTTTTAACTATAGGGACATTAACATTTCATAGAGAATTCACCCATACTTTTAACTTTTAGTTTCTGACATTATAATTTAATCACACATTGATAATTGTATAATGCATTTAGCTCGCGGAAGTTGTAGGATTTGCCTGTTTTGATGTTTCCGATTTGTAGCAGACATGCAAAGTCAAAAACTAATTTCATTTAACGACGAGTTCAAAAACGAAATTGAATTATGCATATTTTTGCATATCTCAATAATTTAACTTACGTGCGATTTATATGCATAATATATAACATATATAATAATGCATTAGATCGTGCATGTAACATGCCAACCATATTTACCATTAAACATTGAATATATTAAAATAGAAAATATATTTTAACAATAACAATACGCGCTATACAAAATGAATGATCGCACTCTTATATACAGACCACAACAAACGACGTATAATATAATGTGTTTAATGTTTATCTATATTGAGTTATAGGCGGCTGTTTATTATTACAATATTGTAGGTTTTGACTTCTCGAAATATATTTTAAAAATTATTTTATTTTTCAACTCATAGTTTAGTAAATTGTTATTATACACCAATGTTACAAGGACACAAAGTAAAAGTCGATTTAATAATATATATTTAGCAGGTATATATTATATTAAATGCAGACAAAATTATATTATATTGTAATTAATAAGTTGTTAACCTAATGCATGTTTAACATTGCAATGATGCAGCACTTATATAGTTATATACCTACTTTAATTCCGATAACTATTGAATATTGGAGTCTTATAGACTTAGACTATAATGCTATTATTGAAATGTAACTTCCTGCACAAGTAATATATAATAGGTATAGAATATAGATAGTCGATATAATATAACTTTTAGTTTAACAACAAGCACACGCTTTTATGTAAAAAAAAATAATTAAACAATGTTTTTGTTTATTGTGTTTCACAAATTCCACTTTGAAACTAATTTTAATTCACATTAAACATAAGTATAATTATTTATAATACCTATATCAACATCAGGAAAAAGAGTTGAAAGCAGTTAAATCGTTGGTAGTATAAAGTGACACGGGAGTTAATGAAAATCAAAGGAATCCGAAAAGTTATATGGTTTATTTTAGACTCTATTTAAAAATTTACGATTTACTACACGCACAATATACAAATAAAAAGATATTAATATAATTAATTATATTCTTATATAATCTACACACAAGTTACAATTATATATCAAGATAAAGGGAGGACCGGGTGTGATTAAATTTAAATAATAACACGTTTTTTAAAATCTCATATAATTATATATACGTCTATATTATAAATATATTCCTCATTTGAATTTTTTTATTATTCTTAGAAATACAATAGCTTTTTTTATATTTAAAACTGATTAAACATCGTCAAAATATGAAACTAAATATTTATAATCATAATTGCCGAATTTGAATATGATTGTACCTTGTATGTTAATAACTTCGCTGTACATAAATAAAGCACAACGAAAGGCAAAGCGCCATGCGTATGCATGGCGGCCCCGCACTGTCTCTGTCTGCGCCTGTCCTTTGGGCTTTGAGTAAACTTTTAACGATAAAGTTTTACGGCATGTTTATCGTTTAGGAAAAAAAACTCTGGACTACCTCAATACTCATAAGAATTGAACAATTCTAGGACAATACAATCGATGATACGGCTTTGTTTTTAAAAGAAAATTAATAACCTATATAATATATTATACTTAAAGAAAAAGTAAAAATAATGTAATTTGTGTGACTGTATATAATATATACCAATATATGATATTCTAATGATATAAATATACATAATATATATATAATTTATATATAATTTATAAAATATCATTCTTAGATATGTCATGGACATACCTATATCTAGTCTGGATCTGAATTTATTATTATAATGTACCTAAATAACCTAAAATAAAAATTAGTTTAAGACTTATCATCTACGTAGCTATGTTTCCGTGTAGATTATAAACTATATATTATTTAAAGTAAATTTATATAGAGTGTACTTATAATATAAGTATAACACGTGCCCACTAAATATTAATTTTTGAACGTGTATACTAGTATTATACTGCAGCATTATTAGTATCACGCCTTTCCAGAGCACTATTGGTTTTTTTCCTGAACGTGCTTTACATTTTTTATTTAATACGTTTATCGATTTTAACTTCTATATTATACTAGTTACATATAGCAAGTAACGATAGCCAATAGGTGTATTTTCTTATTATATACCTATACTTTTGTAGTTCTATGACAGTTACATTTTCTAATATTAAAATAAAATTATCTACTATGTATTTATGTATACATATTTTTTTTAATTTTAAAAACATATAAGATAACAAAATTCTATATAATAATAACACATTATAACTAATAAGTAGTAATTTATTATTCAGTGTTTTAAGTTTTAACAAAAAGTCTAATGATGATGATATACACTGGTACAATAGTACCCATGACGTCCTAACTAGTTAATATTTTGGTAAAAATTGGTAGATATTACAATTTACAGTAATGCAGGAAAACTGCAAAAAATTACTAATGTACATTATATAATAGAATGTTGACAATTGCAGAACACTTGTTCTTGAAAATATTGATCCCGGTTTTTGATGATTATTCTACCAAAAAAAAATCCTATGTTAATCTTTTTAATTTTCGCTGATAGTTATGTATTTGTAGACTTGTAGTATGATAATTTACAATTATATAATATTATACATTATATTTTAAAATTACAAAGACATAAAAATAATATAGGAAATAAGTAATGAATGTTTAACTTTGTCTAATAAAAATACAAATATTTGAAATTTTAATTATTTTGTCTTTGTTGATAAACTTTTTAAGTTAAAATTATTATGTGGAATTAATTATATTGTTGAAGTTTTAGAAACTGGATTCACATTTAATACTACCATAATATTCTGCATAATTAATTATCTGGTGTTTTTAATGGGCGGGAGGCCATATGTAAAATTCTACAGATTACACTGAAACGTAAAAACACATTTTAATATATAACTAATAATAATAATAAATATATAGCATATTAAAAGCACTTACATCATAAATACTTACAGAAGTATAGTATATTATGTTTAATATTATTGCTTTGTATTTTTTTATTTGATTCGATTAGATATAATTATTCTTTAAATTAGTTTTTACTCTGATATGCCAAGTTATATAGATACCTACTTATATAAGTTTCCACTATAGTCAACGATATTAAAACTTAAGATTTTTTTAGTATTTAAAATACTATATAAGTAAAAAAATTGTATAACACACGAATGGAATATATTTCTAATACTATTGTGTAATAACATATTATATTGTTTAAGCTGCAATTTCTGTGTATACAAAATTGCAATTATTTCAATATAATACTCCGTAAGTCATAATTAATATATTATTATGATAAATATGATAACAATTAAGTTAAATGTTGTCGCAAAAATAAATTTTTTTTATAACAGATTTGATTTAAGTACGTGATGTTGGTGGAGTTTAAAATGTTGTTATAAAATAAAAGTTTTATTAAAGGTAAAAATGACATACCTACTTCTATTTATTATTAGATAATAAATTATAAAATACATAATAAATTAATTTTATATACTAGTTCCATTCAATCTTGTAAAATATATGTATATAGGTAATACCTAGTATTCAAATTGCTAATGCTTTTTATGTATTCAATTAGTGTAACTTGTTTAAAGAACTTACATAACTAAGCATGTATTTTAAATACTACCTATTGAAAACAAATTTTTGAACATAATAGGTATATCTATTTTAAATATTTTCCCAAAGTACCTATGTATAATACGTACTTATATCTGTCTTTAAATCAAACATTGATTTTCAAATTATTTTCTCTTATTTTATTTATTTATTATTTTCAATTCGGTTACATTAAAAAAGGAAGAAAAATCGATACGTTTGTAATTTGTAACTTGTAAATCATAAAATATAATATTATATAAACAATAATACAAATTTGATAGTAACTTTGTTTAATTTGTATACATAGTTAACAATTTACAGATAATCATTTTCAGAGGCACAAATCATCAATTTCATTCCAAATACCTGCAGACTGCAGTGTAATAGAGATAAATACTTCTAATGTTCTTTCCCTCGATTGAAATATTTTATTATAATTATTTTTTTTTGTTTCAATCGAACTTTCAAACAAAGAAAACGAATACAATAATTTATAATTAGACCAATTGACGCGGTATAAAATACTTAATAAAAAAATAATGTACCTATAAATACTTGTAAAGATAACAAGAAAATGCCAAAAACTTGAGTTTAAAATTACTTTGAAAAATTGAAAGTGTATATATTTTGTAAGTAAGTATACCAACACCTATTTATATATAAATATTAAATACATTTTAAAAACTATGTCTTTTACAAGACTGTTATTCCTATTACTATAGATGTATATATGTTATATCTTTGTATATTTATATGTATATCAACAAACTTACATATTAACAACTCGAGTCTTGATCACAAGTCAAAATTACTAGAATCGCAAACAATTATTGTGGTTTTGGTTTTCAAACATCAACGCTGAATGAAATGAAATAAGTAATGTATATATAGTTTATTTAAGCACGCTATCAATACGACATTCTAACAACAGATAATATAATTCAAATCTATTATTATTATTATTAATACATAAATCACCATGTATCTCTTGGACTTGAAGATTTATCTAACCTACATTTTGTGACGGAATGTTTTATTAAAAACAATAAATTCTATGTTGTCTGCAACCACTATAGATACCCCGTTTTTTGAGTCTTTCATAATAAAAACGTATTTAAAAGTTCTGTCCAGAACTCATGTGGTTCATTTCAATTTAACTTCTCCGATATTCGTAAGCATTCCAACACCAGCCTGTGGCAATAATAATGTCGTTTTTAGTCTTTTAGATTATAGAATATTAATAACGTTTCCGATTTTCCGGGAAATGATCTGGTTTTCTGCGCGCGATATTGAATATTATCAGCGTGTGTGTTTATATATATGTATATATATATATATATTATTATTATTAAACGTCTGCTGTAATACTCGTGCATTTTAATATTTAAAATAAATAACATTAGAAGTATGCACACGCGAAATTCGAGTAACAATAAACAACGCGTTTTATATTTTACAATATACACATACACGTGTCGCGTATATAGTGTTGTGGCTCGTCGTCAGGACATCGCAAGTACCTCCCATTAATTGTCCGCGCGTATATGCTATATCATAATGCCGACTCTATAATTCGATTTCAAAACGTGTGCGTTACCCGACACCGACACGATATTATTGTGATAAAAATACGAGATTTGTTTGTTATTTTTTCATTTCCTGTCGAGTGTGGCGAAATTATTGGCGGGAAAAATTTATTATTATATATATATTTATGAAAAAAAAAAAATAATAATAATAATAATAATAACACGTCGTAACCGACGGCATATTATTATTGATTACCTACGTTTGTATTAGTGTCGGCGGCGGTGGCTCGGTGGCTGCTGCCGCCGCCGCCGGCTACATTGTGCGTACTAGTCGACCGTATATTATTACATGTATATAATATAAGTGTGTACCGTGTCCCGACAAAACCCTTAACCCAACGGCGACGGTCCCAAAGCACAAAGCTCCCGAAACGCGTCGGCGTAACCTGCGGGCAGGGAGAATAGGGGCCTGTCCCTCGCAATTAGACGTTTTTAGCCCCCAACCTCCCTCGCCACTCGACATTTAACCAGAGTGTGGGAGAAAAAAATAACTCTGTCGTGTTCAGTTCGACGAGCGCGATGATTAATAACTTTTCATCGTGCCAATATACTGGGTATATATATTACTGTAACATAATACTATATATTATACCTATAGAATGTTGGTCATTTCAGATTTCGCCAAGACAAAATAGCGACACACGTCTGTTTATAATATAATTTGGTTAAGTAGATCTTTTTACATTGCATTACGAAGAGAATTTAAACGTAGTTATATCAAGTCCGCCGCATCACAAAATACTCGGAATCTCGCTGTATTACGTATTAAAGGTAAACTCTATACACTATATATAGGTGTCGACTTTTGTTATTGTTTGTATTTGATTTTCGAAGAATTTCTTAACGATGATGAGATGGAGGGCCGCCTTTGACTCTGGCTTATTTTGTACTTTGGTTTTCTAGAACTTTAGCGCCTGCAGGGGCTGTATGACTATAATATACTAAATTCTAGTGACGCCTGCGATTTCGTCCACAACAAAAACAACGACAACGATAATAATAATCACGATCTTAATGTCGTAATAATATTATCGTTATATTATTATTATTGCCGTCTACGGCCGGAGAAAAGGCGGCGGCGTTGCCCGCCGACCCGACCAAACTTTTGCACGTAAACTTTTGCTCGAGAGAGACAGAGTGAGCGTGCGAGAGGGGTGGTTGTTCGGCGAGCGTTTTCCACCCACCGCCTCCCGCATAATAATAATAGTAATAATATTATAATATACCACCGCATTAGCCCCAGACAATATTATTACATACACGATCGTATAAAAAACGACATTGTCGGTGGGTAGGTACGGTTACGAGACGAGCTGCAGCAGCAGCTGGTGGTCTGGTCTGGCTTGGAAATCCACACCGCGGCCGTGGTGTTCGGCGTTGGTGGTGGGGGGAACGCTAGGGGGGGCACCTGTGCACGGTAGAAACCGCATCTCCGAGACCGGTGACGGCGGTTATTTTTTTAAGGCAAGCCGGGCAACACTGTCGCGCGGCGGCGGCGGCGGATCGCTGGCCGCTGCTGCAGTTGCCGCCGCCGCTGCGTACCATATTGATTATTTTCCAGGTCATATTTCGTCTCGACCAATGAGCTGACATTTTCCCCGACGCTCGCCGTCCGTCACCGCACCACAGACGACGCCGCCGCCGTACACCGGTGTGCCGAGCGTGCGCGTACCGAACGCTCGAGCGCGCCGCGAGGCCGTGCGTGCGCGCGCGCGCGAGTGCACCGGCGCGCGGCAGTGTGCGTGTGCGAGCGTTACGGCGACGACGACCGTGTGTTGTTGTAGTGCGCGTTCACGTTTCTCCCCGCTCGCTCTCCGCGTGCGTGTGCGCTCCCGTCTCTTCTCGCTCTCGCTACATCCACCAGACCCCGTCAGCCCGCCGCCCGCCCTGCCCCGTACACCCCGCCGCACGCTCGCTCATCTGCGCCTGAACGTGAGCGCCGCCGGCAGTGGGGGGGGTCGCGCGACGTTCGTGAACGCGCGCGCAGGCACCGCACGTCCGATCTCGGCGGAATTTATCGCGTACTCCTCCGTGGCGGACGCCGATAACGCGTCGTTTTGTTAACAATTTTTTTTTTTTATTTTACGTTTTTGAAAAACGCGTACGCGCGCACGTAATCAGAATAATAATAAAATAAAAAAAAAAAAAATCGTACACACACACACAGACGCGCAATCGCGACTAGACCGACTGCAACTGCAACACTATTACTACCGACAATGCCCGTTCTACGCCGGGTACGTTCGCATTGCACGACTAGAACACCTAGAGATTTATGATAATAATAACAATAGCGTTATAATATTATATCGATAGGTTAAAAAAAAAAAATAAATAATAATAAAAATCTGAAACGATTTCGCACGGACTACGACGTTCGTGTCGCGGTATTAAAAAATATTTCGCGCGTCGTAACGCAATATCGTAGTACAATATTATATTACTATTTAATACGTTCGGTGTGTGCGCCGGCCGAACCGTTTTAAGGGACGACGACGACACCGCAAAAGCTCGCCACGACAGACTTTCGTTTCGCCGACACAACGCGAGAGCCGGTGGCGAATAATAATATTTTTTATTATCATCGCGAAAAATGCCGTGGCGGCCGGCGCGTACGAACGGCGCCGTTGTGGAAACGCTGCGGCGGCGACGGTCGTAGTGCGTCCGCGTGTGTGCGTGTGCGTGCGTGCGTACGTGTGCCGCGCGTGCGTAGGCAGTGTGCGTGCGTGTGTGTGTGTGTGTGCGCCGCCGCCGACGGTGTGCGCCCGCGCCGCAGTGTGTGTCGGTGTGTGTGCGCGTCAGTGTGTGTGTGTGTGTGTGCGACGGCGGCGTTCGTACGAACGCGACGCGCCTTGGGTGAGAGCCGCTCGCAATAATAATATAGCAATCGTGCGTACCGGATAACGTAATAACAATAACGACGACGGCGGCAGTGCAGCAGCAGCACCTCCACACGGTCGCCGCGGCAGCAGCAGCAGCAGCAGATTGGAGCGGCTGCTGTTAGATGCAGGTGGCCACTTTGTTCCGCGAGTCGGCTACTCTACTCGGTGCCGCTATGGAACCCGGTTCGTCGACGGACAGCAATTCGCCCTCTCTGAAGCAACAGCAGCAACAACAGCAGCAGCAGCAGCAACAGCAACAGCAACAGCAGCAACAGCAACAACAACAACAACAACAACAACAACAGTAAGCGTCGAGCTTTACGGTTTTTTAAATATTTTTCTATTTTTTTTTTTTTTTTTTGTCGCTATCCCGTCTCATCGTTTTTCTCACGATATTTCCTTTTTTTTTTTTTTTATTTTTCCGCGTATATTATTATCACACCTCACGGTCAACCATCATCATCATCATCATCATAATCATTATTTTTATCATCGTCATCGGTTTATTATCAACACACACGCAGGGGGAGGGGACGACGCGGCCGTCGTGATACGCGTATTATAACAACTCTCTCGTAGTACTACACGCTAGAACGCCCCCGCCCCCGGCCCGGGGGGAGGTGGCGGTGGACGAGGAGGAGACGAAGACAAAGACTGGTTACCTACACGGTTTTCCGTTTTTCCGAGCCGACGTGTGTATGTGTGTGTGTTGGGTAGGGGGATCGAGCTCTTGACGGGGGTGTGTGTACTGTGTATAATAATATACGTATACGTTGTGGGCACTCGAGACCGATAGTTGTGCGGTCGTCGTCGTCGGTGTTGGCGTGTATAGTTTATTTTTTGCCGTTTTTAATAACAATAATATAATATTATTATATAAATAATATATTATATGCATATTACTTTTTTTTTTTTCCCACCGGATACGGCTCTTCGGCTTGTCGTGTATGCGTGCAAACGGTACGTGTGTGTGTGTGTATGTGTTTGTGCGCCCGTCCGTGTGCCGTGTGCGTGTGTGGACGTGAACGTGTCGTGTGTGTGCAAACTGCAAAGCACACGCGCCAGCCGCCCGATTATACACGGCCGTTTGTCGGTGTGTGTGTGTGTGTGTGACTGTTGTATGAGTGAATGTCTGTGACTAGCGAGTGTGAATGTGTGTGTGAAAAACATAACGCGACGACTATTATAATGTACACTGTTACCTGCAATTTACCCGCACGCACACGTCGTAATCGACGACCCACCGAGGCAGGTAGAGTACTAAATTATACGCATAAATAATAATAATAATAATATCGTACCCGGGTAACGCAGTTATAATAACGTCTTTGGCCGACTTCAACTCGTAGTATTATCGTGTACCGCCGTCTAAAGTTATAATAATAATAATATGTGTAAGCTATAATATAGTAATCGGTCGGGTCGCACTTTAGCCGGACTACGGTTCGTCGCGAAAGCCGCTAGTACTCTCGGCACGGATTTTAGTGTGCGTCTAGTCTTTTGTTTTTGAGGTGAGCACAAAACTTTCCTCGTCGGTCGCCTCTGCCTAGGCTCAGCGCCGCCACTGGTTTCTTACCTGCGCCTGAGAGTAGACGTTGTCGATGTTGCAAAATCTCGGTAGGTATGTTTTATGCCTTTTTTTCACTACGGTGTTTGGTAACCATGTAAAAAAAAGAAACTCGTGTTTCGTTATCAGTGTATAACATTATGTCAGATTGGTGTATCTTATCTTCATAAATAATTATTTATGTATTTCAGCACACCATTCCTACTAAATCAAGTTACCTATACAATGTGTAACAATATTACTATAAATATTGGAAGGCACTTAAATATAATATCAGTGTTTTAATTATACCATAGCTGTTAAATTAGATATATATATATACATGTACATACACACTAACTACCCATTCCTGTTATGTCATTTTTAGATTGTGGTTCATGCTTTTTGCCTGTTTAATTGTTAATGTTTTACTTGATTAAAGTTTAAACGCAATAAGTAGGATACTTTTTAACATTGAATAAAACAATTCAACAATTAAATATTTACTTAACAACATTTTATCAATTATTTAGAATCTATTTGTTTAAAACAGTAAAAATAACTGTTAATTTTGGTGTAGGTACTTAAATACTAAATAGTATATTCAAAATATATACCCTTACCTGTTTGAATAATCGAAATATGTGTTTTGAAGCATTATTTTAAGTACCCAAAAGAATATTAACATAACTCTAAAATCCTTTACATTTTCTGGTTAGTCTCACAAATTAAAATAAGCCATAAGCAGTTTAGTTCATATCATATTTGAAACACACAATCAGTTGTGGAGATAAATTTAGTATAATGTATGTATGTATAATGTATATATATATATATAATTTAATAATTACTAACTACTCTTAAACTAGTAATATTTTAGTTTTGATTATTTGAGTATTGTATTAAACTTATTGTTAATAAATAGGAACCTATGTAAGAGTAACCTTGAATTAAAGTATTGAAGTGGCAAGTTTCTAACTAGCTAAATTTACAATTCTTATACCTAACTGAAATTTTTAAAGCATATTTTTTAAATTTCCAAACTATCTCCTTGAATAAGTATCAAACAGTTTCTTTTTTTAATTGATTGAATTAGTAATAATACTGTCTTAGTACATATTTTGATTTTGACTTTTGAATCATTACCTTTAAGTACTCACAGATTCAAAACTACAATAATTAAAACATCATTATTTACAAAAAAAAATCATTCTTGGTAGATACCTATGTTCAGAATTAAATCAAATTTGTTAAAACTAACTTAAATTCAACTAGCATAATCAAAAAATTTTCCTATAATTCAAAAATATCTTTAATTAATTAAGTACCTATAATTGTTTTATTTTATTTTATTAAGTTATAGACATCTCAACAAATACCTTAATGAAACAAATACCAAGTACCTGCACATATCTCTTATTAGATTCTATTGTTTTAACAATGTGCCTGCTTTTATTTAATTCAATTTTAGAAATGTAAATAGATTCCATTTATAGTTCATAATTTAATCTACTTTGAATTCAAAATATTTGGTTTGAAAGTAAATATTATGTAATTGGTGTAAATGTCAACATATTTATGTTTATTTTAATGATGAGCGTTAAAATGTAAATCCATTGTAAGTATTTGTTTAAATAACTGATAAGTCTAATATCTTTAGTTCATGGTTGTGAAAGAAAAGTAACTTATTGTATACCTATACATATACTTTTTGCTAATCTATAAGGTTTTTTGTAAATAGTAAATTAATGAATTGAATGCCTTAATGTTTATCTGTTAATGAAAACATTGTACTGATGTTTAATACAACCATTGAGTGATTTATTATAGAATTTTGATGGGTAATAAATTAAACAAACAAATCTATTATATTGTGTAGCATTTCCCTTATTTAAACTAAGTAGGTAGATCATTTAGTATAACAAGTGTTACAATCTTTTTATTTTTATTATTATATATTACTACTTATATATATATTAAGATAATTAAAAATCCATTATTTAAATAACTGTTATATATTTTATTAATTATATTGATAATAATTTCTCCAACTAATATTAATTATTTACCAAAAAAGATAAAATGAGCTGATAACCATAGATTAGATATTTGTCAAATTATCATAATTTGTTTTAATTAAATATCCCATTCATTAATGTAGTTTAATAATATCATTTTTGAGAGATATCTATTAACAAGGAAAATGTAAATATTGATATTAATATTAAATTTGTTTTTGTTTATTCAATATAATATAATAGTGTTTCTTTTTTATTTTTTTAATGACAAAGTTTAAGCTGAATTTTTTGTTTACACCTATTAATGGATGTTTACCATTTTTTTGGATTTTACTTATTTTGCATAAATTATATCACATTTTGTTTAAGTAGGTATTAATAAAAAAAAAAAGAAGAAACAAATTACTTTTAAGAACAGTAGCTTATATTTTGGACCTTCAACACATTCAGACATAAATGTATCTTAATAACAAATTTCAATTCTCAGAATAATTATTCACAGGGTCAGCCTTATGTGTTTTGCCACCATAGACAATTTTTAATTTACATTTCCTCGTTCAAAATTTTCCACCTTTATTTTGCTATTGCATTGGGCTGGTCCTGCTTGCTAATTTTCTTCTAAACTTCATGTTTTTTTTATCTTATAGTCTTAAAAAAAATGTTTATTAGTTATAATTATTGAATATTAAATAAATTCCAATTTATATCTGTATCAGTCAGTCCTAGTAGTAGTTATTTAATTTGTGTTAGCAAAATGCATTTCACTGTACCTAATTATTATACCAACTGCAGTTTATTGAGTTGAGAAAAAAGTTTAATCTTAAATAGTTGATAAATTTCATTCAATTTAAATGTGTCACATTGATTTAAATGTATCTTTTGTTCTACAGTTTATGTCTAAATAAGCTTTACTGTTATTAAATGATTGCAATTGTTTAATATATGGTGTTACCTTAACAACATTACAGTGTATTTTACTTAATAACTTTTATTTAGGTAATTACCTACTTATAATTTAATATGAAAGTACACAAATTCTTGAAAATTTTAAATAACTAATTATTACCTATGTTTTATTTTAATAAGTTTTAAGTATGTTAGAGCTCAACTTAACCTAACTACAATACATTTTGCACATAATAAATTAAATATGTTTACAATACAAAAATATATTATACATAGATATATATATTTGACAAAATTAGATTTAATTAATACAATATTATGTAAGTACCTTATAAGTTATGAGTAAAGTGCCTACTTGATTTTTTTTCAAAATATTTGTAAAATTATAACTATTTAAATAAGCAAATTGAATAAATATAAATAAATAAGTAGTTTCTATAGGTTACATTTATATGTCACTTAAAGAGACATTTTATCATGATCATTATCTATGTAAATATTGACACCTATAATATTTAACTAAATGTTAAATACTTGAAGCTGGGATTATTAATGATAATTTTAAGCTACTTAAGTAAATTAAATAAAAACACAAATTAAATTGGGTAGCTGAAAATCACTTTTTATTTAGATGTTTTAAATAAAGTGAATTACAAGTTCATTGATAAAAAATTATTTATTTACAGATTTCATTTTAATTGTACCTAATTGAGACATTGACTAATTCCTTATTTATATATATATATAAATCAATTCATTCAGATTATAAAGTAAAACTTAAACACACAAGTAGTTTTTAAAAAAACGCATTTTTAAGATCAATATTATATATAATAGTATGAATATATTTGTTGAAGTAATTTAAATTAAAAATATAATATGTAATCCAGTAGTTGATGTTATTTAAAAAAACATTCAGTAAGATTTTTATATTTATTACCCATATATTGTTAATAATCAATTTTACTATATTATTATTAAAAAAAGATAACTTACTACAATACTTTCAGCTATGTGTTATTCTATTTGAAAATAGTTAAATCATATTAAAGTTTTCAAAATAATTTAAAGATCAGGTATATCAAATATTTATTTACCAAAAAAAATTGACATTTCTATTTGTTCAAATATTGACTTTTATATGCAGTTATTTAAAACTTTATGTTAATTATAATTCATGAAGTAAAAATAAATTTAAAAATATAAGTATTATTTAAAATAGTGTTTTAATATTATATACTATAATAAGATTAAATATAGTATACAGGCCAATGATGAAGCTTTTGCATTTTATTAAATGTGATTAGATTTATAGGTAGTAAATTATTTATGCATGTAAATAGGAAAAGTTTTAGTATTATTTTATGGCAAGTATTTAAAAATGCTGTACTTAATTTGAGTTATTATAGATTTGTCAAAAAAAAAGTAGTCAATATTAAGCGTTTCAATTTATTCACTTTTCTACGTTATTGTATACGAAGAGTACCTATGTATATATACCGAGTGTACGTGTGACTAGATTTCCAAAAACGGGTTCCATGTTTTTTATCTTTCGTCTGTACATTTTATTTTTCAAAACGGGTTGGATCGACTTGCCCAATCGCGGTTACGGTTGGAGGAGGCGAGTTGTAGCGTAATGAATTGATGCTAGACACAGGTATGGTGTAATATAGCTCCGACTTTCCGTTTTCGAACCGACTCCGTGCGGAATAAAAATACCTCTACCTATCTGATATGTGAACAATTCTACGTTTTTTAGAAATTCTTATCGCGTTTAATACACAACAGTCATAATAATATATTATTTTATCATCCAAATAATAATAATAGTACCTATTATAATATTATTATTGCGTTCCTAAAAAATGTTTCGTGCGATCGAATGTGGTGTGCCCGCATCGACCGACACGGTCGTGCGCGTGCGCGTGTACACATTGGCCGTGTCGTGGCGCAAGTTGGGGGCTACTACATCGGCGGGCATACACGCACACTAATTATTATCGTTTACACGTCATATGGCTACGATATCGCCACAACATTAATTTTGTCCGCTTTCGACGCTATTTCTCTCGTTGATGATTCGTTACCGAACCAAACCAGAGGCCGTCGATTAAAAAACAAACACACACATATCACGTAATATCATTATCTGTACGAAACGTGCAACGTTTCTTGGTTAGTTTTTTATACTCCTCATCAGAGGAGACATTGATAAAGACAAAATATCCCTTCGGTTATCGTCATCGCTGCCTCCTATTATATAGTCATAAATTCGTCCTTTTTACCAATTTCTGTCGTCGCATAATTATTATTATAGTTTCGACATGTACTCGAGACGTGGTGACCCGTTCTTATACGATATAATAATATTATTATGTATTCTTCGTCGCATCGCTATGTACATAATTTATCATTATTATTATTATGTCATCTTCGCTCGGAGAATAATAATATCTTCATTACCTTCCGTTTTGTTTAACCGTGTTCCCCCTTTTCAATTTCATCTCTCTCGTTATCTGTACAGAGAGGCTTAACCTAATGTATATATTATTTTTGTTATTATGTTGTTGCCGATGTTGCTTCTGCTGTTGTTCTTGTTGTTGTCATTGTTGTCTTACACCGTGTCTCTTTAAAAATTTTATGCTACAGCAGTAATAATGTACTAGTCCGTCGAGTGGTTTAAAAATCGATTAGTAATAAAAGTGATTGTAACAGATTCGGTTTGCTATATAGAGAACGTGGATGCGTTGGTTCTAATAATAAGAATAATATGTTGACGATGCTATAATATTCTTAACGCGTGACAACGGGGTTTTTGGGTGTGTGCAAAATGTCAGCGTCTCTTGTCGACGGCGAAACGCGAAATGCTTGTACAGGATGTGCGTATGTCCCTCGGTGTTCCGGATTTTCAAGTGGCGGGGACTATGGAAACTCCATCACCCCGCCACCGAAAAGAGCTCCCGGACGCCGTAGGATACCACCATCATATACACACAGCTTTCAAAAAAAAAAAAAAAATTAATCAATAAACTTCCTCGATTATACACCACCACCACCACCATCGCCCCCGTCACTACACCACTCAACAGCAGGGATGATTTAAACTACACATTCGCGATACACGCATGTATTACGTTTTTGGTTATAATAAAAATACATTGTAATAAATATATGTGTTGTCATCGTGTCGTCTGTCTGTAATTGACCCTGTTGGCTTGTACCGATTACATACTTATGTAGTTAATTGCATGAAAAAAAACAATTTACCTATATGTGCTTGTAAAACCTCTTGGCCCTAATCATTTCCGATATTATTACAATTAATAAATAGGTTCTTTGTTTTTTCTAATAAACTATATAAGTATAATATATCTATATATTGATATAGTCCCTAGCTCATAACGATTGTAAAACATTTTTATCTCTATGTAGTCTTTAGTAATATAATATACAAACAATCTTCAATGTTATGTTAGGTTTATATTATATATTACGCAGGTACAAGTTTTAATCATTTCAAAATAATTGTTTCCAATTATACCATCTACTAGATTTTTAGAATTAGTTAACAATTTTCTGTAAGTACTGAAAACTTATTTTATTTTATTAGGTATCAAATCCATATTATTCAGGATGGCGGTTATTAATTGGGTTTGTTATTAAATTATTGACATTTCAATTGTACATCATACTTTTTTATGAATATCGAGTTAGCCCTTAATTGCTTGTTATTTATTTAAAAACCGAAACAAGTTTAGTCTGGTTAGTAGTTTACTCTCAGTGGGTATTCATAATAAGAAAATGCGGTGTGTATAACAATCTGAGGTACTTTATTGCTTATATATCTGTATAGGTGCGTTTAAAAAACTTTTTCACTTTGAAAACTTTACTTGCAAGTTGCAACACGGTGTACCAATAAAACTCTTTACAGTATTTCTAACGGTTGTTTCAGTTTGACGTATAAATGTATAATATCATGTATTGTGTGCCTAATAATATCGTAATAAACAGCCGACTCGATTGTGTGTATTCGTTATCAAATATCATTAAATTATTTTTATTTTCTTCACTAGACAGCGAAATAGGCACAACTAAATATTCTGTTTTGAGTGTGTACCGTTTGGAATGCACTCTGACAAATTTTTGTTTTTACTTTTTTGAAAAAACCCCATACCCCGCTAAATAATAAGTTCAACGACCATTAATCCCCGGTGGTGTTCAGTTCTCTACGACCTCTGTTCCTGCAACCCTGTGCACGTATCCTGACCAGGTTGCCTGTTGTGTTGGCCGGAATCATAAATCAATACACCCTGCCGCGTGCGCCGCCGCCACCACCCAGTTCGCTAATCTCCCTCTTTCTTATTCCCCCCTACACACCCGCCAACCCCTCGACCCATCATATACCCGACGTCGCCTCTCCTCACCACTTCGGCACAGCTCTTCCCCTCATTCCCTAACCACTCCCACCATTACACAGATGTCCCGTACTCTCGTGTGTGCAAAACTAACTCGTTTAACGTCGGAACCAGTACCGAACTTTTGATCAAACAAAACCAGATAGAATAGTCCTAGTACGATATAATATCTCCGTCAAGTCGTTAAGTCGAGAACTGTTTTGTTAACAATATTTTATCGATTTAGTTATAAGTTTCGGCCGATAGATCTGAATGTAAAAAATGGGAAAGAAAATAATATTTTACAGTGCTTATGTTGGTCGGGTTTCAAGAGCTTACGCCATAACTTATGCGTACCTATTATTATCATAGAAATTGATATAGTGTATAACAAAACCGCGGATAGGAACATCAGCCTATCGTACGAAATCCTCTCACTATACATACACCAGCAATACTGTATTTGGAATTTGAGTCGTTCATTATTCTACTCGATTCATAGAATATTATTGTCTAATAATATATATAAATATTAATTCACTTATTTTGATGCGAGTCTATATGTTTTACTATTATCCATCAAATATCTAATGTGAAATACTAAAAAAATTATCCATTTTTTCCCCATGACCTATAACGTGAAAGTTATCTATTGACGTGTGAACGGAAAGCTATCATTCTACTGTAATACTATTGCTGGGGTAGAGTCCATTCCATAATGTTATATAATCATCCGTGGGTATGAACTTTTGAATAAAAAAAACTACTTAATGCGTGTTTATGATAATCGTTGTTAGGTACGTTCTCTGGGCGTCTGAGTAGTACGACGCATATTATTACGCGTTCCTCCGTCAAAATGTTCTCGGAAATAATATAACACACGGTCAACACCTACCTACCCGCAATAATGTGTTCAATAAATTCTCGTTTTCAAATCGACCGTATTTCTTCGTCTTATTATTTATTCAATGAGTTTTGTTTCAATATTTAATTCGTCCCTTTTTAACGCAGAAATTCCGTTTCTTAATACTTTTGTTTTGGTTGTATTGGTATGGCGTAAGCACTAAATTTAATATTCAATATTTGAGTGTAGACAACAGTATCATCAAGATTCTTATAAAATAATTTCTATAATAATGAAGGATTGAATTCAATGCGGATGTGTCGTATTATTAGTTTTTGTCGTTATGTGCTATTACATAACATTATTAGAGTGCAGGTGTATAGGTTGTAACTTGAATTTGTTAGGTTAAACCTAGTTTATGATGTTCTCGATGTATTAAAACTATTTCTAGATGTAGGTACAAAATAATTGGATGCTTGTATTTATAACTCAGTCTTTGCAGTAGGTATAACATATTATGTAATACGTCATATTATTGTTAATTTAAATTTAAAAAATATTCTACACAACAATTTTGTTATTTTTCTATGATATTAATTTTTGTAAATTATTAGCTATAGCAAAAGTGTTTCTTAAAAAAAAAAAAAATACAGTTTTTAAACTAACAATTTAACATAGGTACCTACTTTATATTAAATTAACCTTTAATCACATTTCAGTAAAACATTATTTTATGTTTATGTTTAATTTTTTTTTTAAAACTAGTAGAATTTATACCAAGTAACTAATTCCTATTCTAGCCTATTTTTTGAATGTATGACTTACCATTAAATTTTAACTAAAAATAATCATATCAATTCAACATACTAGTTTTATTGACTTACTTGACTCTTGTAATCAATTCATTTTTTCTTCTTTTTTATTTATCATTGACCGATTAATGTTATTAATTGGTTTATTTTAAAATATGTGCAGGTCTAATAGTTATGGTAATTGTGATGTTGTTAACAATGGACCTCAGCCAGCATCTTCTGTAAAACAAGAATCTGCGTGTGCGGATGATGGATATGAAACAAGTGGCGGTGGTACTGATGCTGAACAAGCTGCAGCTAAACATTCCGCCGCAGTAGCCGTTGCAGCAGCTACTGCTGCAGCTGCAGCCGCAGCAGCTCAGCATCATAATAATATTATGAATCAGTTACCTCCAATGCATCATCATCAACAACAACATATGAATACACACATGCATCCACATCACCATGGTCATGCTCATCATCATCATCAAATGAACAACATGCAACAACACCAAATTAAGTATGATATGCCTGATGATCCATATAGTTTTGTTGATGAAGAAATGCAGCATCATAGCCAACAAAACTTGCAATATACTGAAGAAATGATTTTACAACACATGCCAAAGAAGCGAGGCAGGAAGAAAAAATTTAAACCCGAAGATCAGATGAGGTAAACTAATCTATTATTATTATTATTTGTCATTATCAAATCTATATTTAAGACACATAATTTATGTTTAGTTTGCAATGCTTAAACCCTGATCAAGCATTTGGGTTAATGCAACATATGTTGCCAAAAGATAAATTGTTGACAAATCCTTCCAAAGTATACAAAGAAAGGAAAAAACATGACCGTTTTAATGGCATGCCTGAAGAAGAGGTATCAAAGCGCACTTTACCTGACCATCTTACTAATAATTTGGATATTGTGATTGTGAGTATAATAAATTTTGGCTACTGTTACTTTATATATTCTTTTTTGTGATGAGATATATCTAATTTTTCATATCAGCATTAGATTATTAAAAATTGTACCTATATATAATATTATTATTAATATCATCTTGTCTTTTTACATTTAAAGTCTAATTACTGTTGTATGTTTTATAAAATTAAAAATATTTAATAACATTTTTTATACAAGAATAAAATGTTAAGTTAATTACCTTATTGAACTTTAATTTTTTTTTAGATTGGTATCAATCCTGGTTTATTTGCTGCTTATAAAGGTCATCATTATGCAGGTCCTGGAAATCATTTCTGTTAGTAAATACATATTATTTTAAATAAGTTTGATTTTATACACAATAAATTATGGGTACTGTACTTAATTTATTGACATTTTTGTATATCATATGACTAACTTATTTTATTTTACATTTATAGGGAAATGTTTATACCTATCTGGTCTTACACCAGAACCTATGACTGCTGATGATGATTATAAACTACTTCAAAATGGTATAGGTTTTACCAATATGGTGGAGCGAGCTACAAAGGGTAGTGCTGATCTCACAAGAAAAGAAATTAAAGAAGGTTTGTTTTCTATATTTATTTAAATGCATCATTTTAAATTTTGTAAATAATCAATATAGTGAGTTGCAATGTACTATACATTATAATATTATCTCAACTAACATACAACATTTTCTACTATTTTTTTTTAATTAGAAATATAGGTAGCACCCGATAATTATATATTTTATAATTGCAAGTAACTAAATTTAACTTTCATAAGTATCTCTTGAAAATAATACAAATCAATTTATTCTATATGTTTACTTTTCAATTACCTTTTATTATATTAAATGTATGTATACATTCATGTTTATAAAATCATCCGTATTAGAAATGTTATTGGCAAAGTTAATAATAAACTTTATTTTTTTTTTTCTAAAATTAAAATGTCAAAAATTGTAGATAGGTATTTCACAAAAATTTTATTGTAAAGTAAATAAAAATTTAAAACATTATTTTTGATCCACAGCATACTAAATCAACTTATTAAACTATTAGTATTATGTTCATTAATCAAAAATTATTTATTTTCATTCACATTTTTTTTTATGTATCTACAGTTTTTATCTACTTCTTCAATAACAAACAGTAGAAATTAAACAAGAATGAAAATATTCTATAACTGAATTTAACAATTTATAATTTTTTTTTTTTTCACTTTAGGAAGTCAAATTCTTCTGGAAAAGCTACAACGATTTAAACCAAAAATTGCAGTATTTAACGGAAAACTTATTTTTGAAGTGTTTTCCGGGAAAAAAGATTTTACATTTGGTCGTCAACCAGAACTTGTTGATGGAACAAATACGGTAAACTTTTATTTATTTATTAATAATGTTTAATATTTATATCCTGACTTTGCTAACTTTATTTTCAATATATATATATTTTTTTTAATATTAGGTTTTCAATTTATTTTCCTGAATTAATTAATTTTCAATTCATTAAGTTATGCTAGCTCAAGGATACTTCTATTATACATCATACCTTCATATTTATAACTAAAATATTCTTTTGTAGTACCGAAGATGTAATTTAATACTAGTTTTAAAAAATAAATAAATAGATACTTCTTATTTTAGTAACTTTGTATGTCACATCATCAGTACTGGACATAGATATTAGCATTGGTGATGTCCACATTGTTATTATATTATGTACTAAGTGTTTAAGTTAACCATATGTATTGTGGATAAAGTTCTCTAATTGTTTCATGTCATAGGTAAAATCAATCATTAAAATAATTTTCACCAATACTTAACAAAAACATATTTTCATTAACACGACCATGAAGATTGTAATTTTATTTATGGAAGTAAACTTAAATAATTTAAAATTTAATAATATTACATATTATGAATATATTTTATGTCATGCATCAATTAATATTTTTTTTTTACAATTTTTATAGTATATGTGGGTAATGCCATCATCTAGTGCCCGATGTGCACAATTACCACGAGCAGCTGATAAAGTTCCATTTTATGCTGCATTAAAGAAGTTTCGAGATTATTTAAATGGTCTGGTGGCTGAAATTGATGACAGTGAAGTGGTTTTCTCATTTACTAAATTAAAAAATTATTATGAGCCAGATATCAAAGAAGAACCTAAAGATGAAGTGCCATCTGTGTATTTCAATAATTACAATTCTGTTGTTGAAAACCAAGAAACAATAGAAAATATTGCTGATATCAAGGATGAACCACCTGTGGTACAAAAAAAGAAACGAGGGCGACCGAAGAAAATAAAAACTAAAGATGGAGCACCCGAAGAAGTGAAAGTTAAGCGTCCTAAACCTCAAGTAGTAGATGAACGAGAAGGCATGCCTAAAAAGAAAAGAGGCAGACCGAAAAAAATTAAGCCTGATCCAAATCAATTACCACCAACAAATAATGTTGTGCCACCAGTTTTATCTTGTGAACACAGTAACCCATCAACACAATTATCAAATTGTTTCTCTCCGCCAATTCAGTCTCCAATGAACTTATCACAGTTATATGGAGGAAATAATGTCATAAATAATATATATAACAACCAAAGCTCTTCTCATTCACCTATATCAAACAGTGGGGGTGGTGGTGGAAGTGGTGGTGGTGGAGGCAGCAGTGGTGGAAATAACAATCCAAATTTTCACCATCACCGTTCGCCTATTCAATCGCAACAACATAGGTATTCTCAATCACCACAAGCTCCATCCTTTACACATTCTGATTTGTCCTCAGAAATCAGTGCAGCTATCTCTTCAGAACATAATTTAGGATCACGATCTCCAGCCTCACCTAGTTTGGGTCCACCTGATTTCGAGCCACCAGCTAGCCTGCTGGCCGAAGATAATAGTCCTCACAGTAGTCAGCACAGTGGTGGTGTAACCAAAGAAGATCTTATTGGAGTTGACCAACATTCTAGACCTTCACAAATGGAATGCCAGTTTAATAATTCCGTCGGTGGGCCTCAGCAACCACAAAAAACTAATACAAAGATGGATATGCATCATTATTCTCAATCACATGGATATGATGAATATTCAGGCAATGTAGAGTCTGTAGCAGGGTCTCCGGCTTATCCTCCAGCAGAATCTCCAGTTTATCCTCCACCACCAACTGGATATCCACAACAACAACAGCAGCAACAGCAGCAGCAACAACAACAACAACATCCACATCAACAAAAGTTAACAAATAATCAAGATGTTACAGCAAAAAGCTTATCAGGTTTGGAATCTTTAGTTGAACAAATTCCTAATATGAATGATAGTGATGTACAGCATAGTGGACATCATCATCATCATCATCAGTATATGGATGAATCAAATTCAGGTTACATGCCTAATGATTACTCATGTTCTCCCTCATTAAATTATTCTTATTCGTCATCACCTTGTGCACCCCAAGGAAATATGAACAACTTTTCAGTAAGTTCATTAACAAATGGGGCAAATCATCATCATCAACAAGCAACAATGTCTCAACCATCAACATTCTCCGTTAGCAACCTTACATCTTCATCGTACCCACCACCACCGCCTACAATAAATTATAATCATCATCATTCTGGTGGTGTTATGATGGACATGGATAGACTACAACAACAGTACCAACAGCCATACAACAATCAGTATGCCAGCTCAATGCAATTTAATGGGGGATTAGGACCACCTGGAAATGGATATTCACACAACACACATAACATACACATGCCAACTCCAAATTTCCCTTACCCCCCTCAAAACTCCATGTCATATGGTAATAACAATAGTGGTAATGGAGTTTCACCTTATATTCAATCTAGTGGTGGGTATTTGTCTGTTAACCGAATGGATATTGGATATGGTGGTGGTAACTATTAAACTCGCGGAAACGCTGTAAAAAGACTGCGATATTTTCTCTGATATTTTTTCAACCATCGCATTGTATTAATCTCTTTTATCAATTGTTTATAATAATATTATTTGTAAATATTATAATACTTGGTTATATATTCAGGGAACGGTTCATTGACAACTTGTATGCAACTATGAGAATAGTTTGAGTTATTTTCTCTCATGATATTTATCTTATATCAATCATATTACTTTTCTTCATATCCTGAATTCGATTTAATAAATTGTAAATACTCATAGTTTACTTTAAAATTTTTATTTAATAAATTTGAGTAAAATAATACGCCGAAGTTACCACAGAGTATTAAATTTACTAACTTCGTATACAATGGCACATTAGAATCTTATTATAAATTATATTTTTCTCTTTTTATGAAAATTCTACCTTTAAAAAAAAATAATCTGTTAATAAAACTATTCTCTATTTGTTCGACGATATCGTAATTTTGCGATTTTAACTCGAATTTGTTCAATGTCATCTTTTTGCTCAACCAATATTATTGTTATATTATTAGAGTAATACAATATTTTCACGTTACCAATATTTATCCTCCTAAGTATTTTTTGTTTTCGTGTACATTGGTATTTTATTTGTTCAAATGGTTCGTGGGTTCCTATCAGTTGATTTATGATGTGTCCGAAAGTATTGTGATTATTATATACATTTTGACTGGGTTTGTGCAATTAAATCAGTTACCTCCGGTTCGTATAGATTATATTGGTCAAGAACCGCCAAATTCATGATAATATATATATATAATAAAATTTTATAGAGATAGAATATATCAAATTGATAAATTTGACTTAGATTGGACATTCCAAAAAAAAAAAAAAGGAACTTTAAAAGTTGATAAATGTATGTAATAAATCATAATAAAAATTTGATACAAAATCACTGTGTTTCACAACTGTTTCACTTTTAATAATTTTGTAATGTACAAGAATTATTTTATTTCAAAACAATGGTTTTACCTCCCAGCAAATATCCAATTTCATCTGATAATATTATTGCGAAACTCTAAAAAGGTCACACTTTATTGTAACTATATTATTTAATTAACTTAGGAAAATAACAACTTCTAAGATCTATATTTAATTAATAAGTATAATGTTCTATATTCGCATTCTGAAACTGCATAGATCATGTATGTCAGTTATTATTTATTTAACACTTTTTCATTCGATTTCTATGTTTTAGTTTACACCATTAGTAGAATTTTAAGTGTATATTATATAATAAAAATTAATTAATAACATAAGATGAGCAAATATAATAGCATAGTAAAAGTATTATATATACAATCTGTAATGAGAGAAGACATTTTGCTTATTGAATGAACATAATTTGATTTTAAATGTGCTAAAATGAAAAATAATACCCATTTTTCTATTGAATTTTTAAAGATTTTGTTAAAATATAGTGTTTGTATTTAAAACCAATTTATTAATGACTTCTAAAAAATGTCTATATTAAAATGAGAGTATGATGTATGAGTGTATATAGGGGGCTTTGGGGACTTATCCACCGCCCTGTGGGAATCTTAGCCCCCTCCCCCTAGAATTTTTATCCATCTAAATTAAAAATTGTGAATTTTTAAAAACTTGATTTTACAAATTGATTGATAAAAAAAAAAAAATTCAATCAGATTTTCATTTCTATTTATCTAATTATTAATACATTTATTAATTTTTTCTTTGTTTTCATATATATAAAATCTTCATTAGAACTAAATGTTATAAAAAAAATAAAAATTGTTAGACCATATTAATGTGTCAAATTTTAATGAAGGATAAACAATATTCAATGTACATTTATATTAATATCAAAATGAAACTTCTCTAATCTCTATTCATTTATTATTTTCTCCGTTACCATTTTGCGAAAATAACATTACAATCCCTATTATATTCTTTCTTTGTTCTTTGTTATACTTATATAATATATATACATACTTACTATATATATGTATTTAATTATTTAAAGAAACATTTATGAGAGTAGACTTGATATTATAATTTGCTTTGTAGTTAAATTATATTTAATTTGTTTTTATTATTATGATTATTATTATTATACCAATTATTTCAATAGCTCTTAAAATATGTTACAATTATTTTTTGTTTGTTTTTTAATAATTATTGAATTTTAATTTTACAATTTTATGAATATATGATCCCTATAAATTTTTTTTTGTTGAATTTTATGTTTGATACGTAATAACAATGCATTATACCATCTTTAATACAATAATTCCTATATATATTATTTAAAATGAATAATACATATTTATTTCAATTATTTCTCCCAGTTCTCTTTTGACTTTCATATTAGTAATATAATATATGTGTTCTGTAATATTATTCTCTGTAACAGGGTTAATAATGTTACAGTACATTTAATAAAATCTGTAAGACATACTTTAAGCTTAGAACAAAACGTGCCAAAGGATAACACACAAATTGTATACAACTAATATTATGATGTGATTTGGCTCAATTTCGTTCCTTATTTTTATCTTGTGTGCGCGTGTATTTGGTCAATGTTTTAGGGTTCATTAGATTGTCTTATTTTGTTATTGTTTTTTGACTTGCATACCCATAGTATTTTTTTTTAAACCTTGTTAGTGTTAATTCATTCAATGTATTATTTCAATAGTTATGTTGTTAAAATTGTTTTTTTTTTCAAATGTTTGTTACTCTACATTTAGCTATTTTTGTGTAAAATTATAACTTATGGGGACTAAAATGGCAAACTATTCATCATTAAATAACATAATATAACTTTGCAAAAATCTAAAATTATTACACACAACTAACATATCTTTTTGTTACTAAAAATCACTTCGGACATTTTTGTTTTTATGAATACAGATATAATAAAGATCATACAACAATTGCACTAAATAAAATAAAATAAATTATAACAGATCGATTTAATTATTTGTAACTGTGTAAAAATGAATTGACTGATTTTTAATCAGAATTTCATAATTATAAATATTCATTTTTTTATCATATATAATTTTAATTTCTATACATAGTCATTTCCAATGTGTTAAATGAATTAATAAAACAAATCTATGATTTATGTAGCAAAAAACAATGCTTTTTCTAAAATAATTAAATTATTTATCTAATAAATAAATAAAGTAAGATCAAATTATACAATTTCATTCATTTTTTTTTCATATTTATACTAATTTTATGTACTTATGAAATTCAAATAAAAAGCAAAGATTAATAATATAGACAAAAAACTTGAGAAATAATCACTGTGAAACACTAAATATACTCCTATTTGAAATCTCATTTTTATTTTATCCTTTTAAGATATATGTACAACGTTTCATTTCAAAATAAGAATGTGTTTAATACTATTATAAATATATATATATTTCACATTGTAACTATTATCCATACTCAATTTTTTTAAGTTTAGATATTAATATAATTATTTTAATTTTAATAATTTCATATGATTTAACACTAAATACATATAACATAATTAGAATAGATATCTCCCCTTGTATTACCTAATAAAAATTTTAATGTCCAGTTACAAATATGTATCTCATGTGAAATTATGAACTCGAAATTAACCATAGTTACCTAATGGTTAAGCAATTTCCTAATATATATGCATACAATAATTCATAATTTTGTGTATATTATTAATCTTATTAACAAAAATCAGTTAAACAAAAATACTATTTGTATTGTTATGATATGCTATTCATAGCATATTGTAACAATAATTTTAGTATTTTATTATTGCATCAAGCCGACATTTTTGATTCCAAGACTTAACCAACTTTTGACTAAAAAGAAAAAATGTACATTGTGTATGATATATAAACGAAACAAGGTGCATTTTGAATTTTTATTTCTTTTTTAGAAATGTATCCTAGTATTAAACTGTGAATATTTTTCTGATTATTTATTTGTTAATAGTTGAATAGCCAGAAGGAGCTATGTATTGCCTTGGGTCTATTGTATTGTATGATATAATTTAATAAAATAATATCGTTTTAGTCTTATTGTTTTATCTGTGGAGTTGAATTGAAAATTTAAATGCATAATGCTGTGTAATTATCATATTTATCATATTATTATTTTAAATATATGAAGCGTCACATTCAGGAAATTGATTAAATTATGTGTATATAATACTTGTATCTATGTTTTTTAATTAATAAAACTATTTGTATTTATATTTACGTCAGGATAATATTATTGTTTTGATATATATTATAATTATAATAATAATTATTATTACTTATTATATTTAATTATTTACTATCCATAAACAATAATTGTAAAATATCTTTGAAAAATGTTATAATGCAATAAAAATTGAAAACAATGAAAAAAAAGTCAAATAAATAAGTAATCTATACGAACAACATTTAAATACTTAAATTAACCAGAGCTGGGCATTAACTAGCTAAAAAGTTACTTTTAAAGTAACATTCTAACTGAACTCGTATTTGGTACTTAACATAAATTAATTTTAACTTAATACATCAAAAAATGAAAAATAATTTGATATTATTATTCATTTTTTTTTTTTTTTTTTTATAAAATTAACCACCAATAAATTGTATTATTGACCACCCCACCTAGTATATTGAAATTAAGTTATGATGTACCTATTATTATTTAAGATTTTCATTGATAATAATACTAGTATGTCTTGAAAAAAATATAATATTTTAACAGAAATATAAATATTTGGTCATGACGTCATGGTTGTATCTTGTATCCAAAGAATTACAATTAAAAAAAAACTCAAGGTGATGATAATACTTGCTGAAATTTTATTACTATACCCAATACATACATAAGTAATAATATAGTCTATAGTTATTTCTATATTATTGCTTAGTCATTGAATTCAAAATGTTGATAATTGCCAGAAGAATAAGAAACTGTTTTGAATTTGTATGTTAGGTAGATTAAAATAAATATTTATATTATTTGGTTTCCTAAAAATAAATAATTAAAATTAAAAATGAATTGAAAATTTTCAATATTTCAAAAAAAAAGTATGATGAAATAAAACCACATAACTGAATAATAATAATATATCTTTTTGATATTAACAATGAAAAAAATTCGTACTAATTGTGATTATTTGTATTCCATTTTTTGAGTATTCTGGATTTAAAACTGTAAATTTAAATAAATTGATATTATCGTTCTTATAGTATGTAGATACAAAATAATATTGTTAATTTATTAAAGAAATTCAGTTATGGATTGTATTATCTATGTTAAGATGCAAAAAAATATTGTGCCTATTTAGACCTAATAATTGTCCCACAAAAACGAAGGAATTTGGTTACTATATTTTTTTTTCTTTTATATTGAAACATTATTGAACAAAAATATGTTACCTGTTGTCAGGCAATATTATCTTATATCATTTTGAGAGGACTGAATTAGTCACTATCATTTAGTGATTAGAATTACAGTATAATATTCATTAAAAACTTGTGTGTACGGATGTGTAGGTGCCGATTAAAAGTAGGTATACCATTCACGAAGGTAGAAATTCACTTTAAATCTTAAATTTAATCATGCTGTATTCACAATCATTTTAAATGATAAATAAAAAAAATTATATACTCCGTAATTAAGTTATAACAAAATTGTAATTTCAGGTAACCTAACTAGATTGAGTGTTGAGTGGGAGAGATTATTAAAATAATCCAGCCACGTTTAAGTTGAATTAATAAATAAATTTTAATACCTTGAATAATAATAAATATAATATGACAATATTATATTGTCATATCCATACAATGTAGGTACTTATGTGTCATCTCAATAGTATACTTTCCTTATAAATATTAATCTACAGATGTTAATTGAAGGGCTTGCTGCAAAAAAATCACATATAAATTATTTATTTTTTTATTTTTCGTGATAATAATATTGCTTTTGTATTGATCAAATGTTTGCTACAATTAATTATGTTATATTTTGTTAATTATTCTTTATATATTGACACACAATGTTGTCAATTTTGAACTTAAGCTTTTTACATTATTACTTAAGTACCTATTTAAATTATATTCTCGATATTACCTACATTTTTTGTAACATATTTAAGCTTTTAAATCATGGAATTATCTGAACATGTCTGACATAACATTTTGTATATAAGTACATTCTATGTAGGTACCTAAAAAAAATGTATATCCTTTTTTGTGAATTATGGACCTATTAAATTAAAAAATGAGTGTTCAATGTAATAATTTAAGACATAGGTACCGGAATCGCCTACTGTCTGCCATTGCTAACCGTGTTCTTGATGGCAATCTATTTGACTGAAATTTTAGTATTTATTACCGCAAAATTACAAGCTAGACAAATATGTCTTAATAAAATAGGTATCTACTAATAAATACCGTCCACTTAAAATTGTTTGTCAGTCTAAAGATGAAGCTGTAACCTGATTGTTTTTGAGTTAGGTACTGCCAGGAAGAACGAAAGTATATTTAGTTCTTTCCGCGAACCTCATAATGTAATATTATAGTAGGTATCTACTTAATATATACCATAATATAATTATTCTTAAGTATAATAAATATTAGATATTAATAATATTCTAAACCTAAAAGTAAAAATAAATGTAGGTACTGTAGGTAATAAGTTAAATTAATTTTCAGCGATATATTGCTTTGCTACTATCCATTTTTTTAAATCTTCTTTTGTAGGAGCTCTCCTAGATAAATTTCTCAAGGAAAAACTATAAATCTATTCGTTATTCTAAAATAATAAATGTACCTACTATTTTCATTTAAAACTTTTTTTTAAAGTTGTTTCTTTATAGGTAGTTTGGACCAATATTGTATATTGTTAAACAGACGGCTTCATTCTTTGATTTCTCCGTTTATTAATGAGTTTATAAATAATTATAACGATTTCACCAATATAAGAGTTTTATTTTGCACTATGCAGTGTCTATCGATCATTCTTTTACGACATCAATTACAACATGCAGTTTATTTATAACGTTTAATGCATTTTGATAACTTTTGTCATCTGTTCAGACAGAAGCGTCTTTTCAAAGAAATCTTACTCTGAAGTTGAACTTAATGAAAAATACTCGGGCCTTACCGCCAATGAAGTTTTAAAGTTTAATTTATATCACCTCTGGTATACATTTTTTATTATTTTCGGTTCGTCCTACTCTTTTGTCTTAAGATAATTTTATAATTTTTGTCGCTATCGATATAGGACTATAAAACGCTATTTTTTCTTTTACCATATAAATTGAATAGTTATGTGGAAAAGATGTATTGCAATGTTTTCCTGTATTTAAATAAGTTAGATAGATACCTACACTTGTTTTGAATATGTGAAAATAAAACCTACCGTAACCTCATTGAATTACACAAAATAATTAAAATTAGTACCTATATCCTACTAAATTTATAGTTTAAATGTGATTTTAATAAAAAGTAGTGCTTTGTATCTTTTATATTTTTAAATAACTTGAATAACAAATTATGAAGGATTAAAATGTCAAGTTATTTGACCAAAGAAATTTTTTTAACGACTTAGCTACATAAATAGCTTAAAAGCAATTAAAATCTTTTAAATATTATACCACGTACAAAAAATATAAATATTATATAAAAACACTTAGTAGTTAGTGAAAATCTATATAGGACCCACAGTAATTTGTTTTTCTGACTTTTTTTCGCAATAACGTAACATAAATAAGTACACTAAGAAATGTAGTCAATTTTACTTTTGACACCCTCTATTTTTTAGATTTAGAATCGAATTTCTGACCACTGCTATAACAGTGGTTGTATAGAAAATTACAAAATGCAAGGCGCAGATTAGAAGTTTAAAGTTTATAATTATTAGAGTTTAGCGTATACGAAATATAGCTTAAATCATTTTAAACATTATTATATTATAATGTAATATAAATTCATTTAATCTATATAAATATATTAAACGTCAAACTTTTGTGAACTTCGTTTTATATAATTAACTTAGCCCTTAGGGATGTCTCGTAAATAAAATAACAATTGGTAGTAAAAATATAATTATAACCAATAGATACCTTAATCTATGATGTCTATGTAACCTGTTCATGAACTCAGACTGTATCATAGTTATTTACAATAAGTACCTATTCATTAATTGTGTTGCACTTTTCACGCGCGATCGTACATCTGCAGAATGAATAAGAAAATTTAAAATCCTCAATTACAACCATCAGAATTTAAATAGCTATAAAAAAACTAATAAAGAATTGGAATATTTTGAAAATTATATAAACACTTGATGAAAATTTTAAGTATTGTAGGTTATTCACTTTTTAATTACAACAAATATCAAAAATCAATAAAGAAGAAATTGTTATAAGTTATTTTATGGTTAAATACACAATAAATTTAAACTTCAAACGTTCATAGAAAATGTAATAGATTTTCTGGTAAAAACATTTTTTAACATAGATTGAAAAAACCTTGTATTAACTTTTCAAGTCTTAAATATAAAAAGAAAATTGTTTATGATTTTCTTAACTACAAAATAATTTTAAAATTTCCATTTACAAATTTGTTGTAATTTTAAATTTAAATAATCGTTAAAAAATATTGTGACTATAAGTTCTCAACAGTTTTTAAATTAAAATTAACAAGCTAATGAGAAGTATTGTGTTAAGTTTTAAAGTATTTTCACTTAACCAACTTAATACGCGTAATAACTCTCATCTTATCTTAATTCAATTTTAAATTTTCTCAGTTATTTAAGAAATACTGACCATTTTTATTTTCCCTGTTTAAAGTACAAAAGTTTGTTATTCAAAACTGACCCATGCTGTTATATTGAGCTTCTGTGCTGAACTGCCGTGTTTAAAGCTAAACTGTTTACGAGTTTTTACGAATATTTTGAAACACGATGATTAACAATATGTACCTACCTAGTTCGGTTATGGAACTCGTAAGTTTAATAAAGGACAAAAACCAAAACTCGATCAGTTGTGGTCAAATTTAAATAACGTTTGAAAATACAATAAAGTTAATCATTAAAACCGTATAAGTAACTTGTAAATACATATTCATAAAAATAAATTTCAGTATTTTGATTCGGATTTTTTAGAGCGTTACTGGACGAGGAACTCGTGTACAAAATAAGTTTTTCGAGACTTAGTGTTGTTACCGTAGAACGGGGTGTAGTGGACCTTCAGGTAATGTGAAGGGGTCCATTCTCATTTTTTGAATGTTTATCAGCATAACATTAAAATGGTTTTATCAAAATTAGTTTAGTCAATTTTACGATTTCACGTCCGTGATGATAATGAACAATTTTTGATACTAGTCATTACAACCGTAAAAAACGATCATTATCAATACTTATCTTTTTGTTTTACACAAAATTACGGTTTTTTTTTTTTTTGTTGATTCAAAAGTAAGTACCTAAGACTAGGATTATTTTTCATACTTTTAAAAGTGTTTAATAAGTTCTTGTTAACCTTTTAACTTACTAATAATAAGACATTTGTTATTATTTTCATACTTAGAAATAATAGAAGGTCAAAAATGTTGATAACTTCGTGTAAAGCGAACCATCTCAAAATAGGGGGGTTTTTGGGGAGATGTCATAAGAAAAATTATACTAGTCGCTGTATAATATAATTTAAAGTACAACCAAGAAAGTTTAACATTGGCAATCAAAGCTGTTAAATTGAAACAACTTTCATTTCGAAAAACATTAGAAAAGTTTTTTTCAATATTTTCTGTTATAAATCGAATAATTGCTTATAATTTATGGATAAACATGGTAAAACAATTGTTAATGCTCAAAATGTTGTCTTGTTATTTTTTAAAAATGTAATTTAGTGGTTCACTTCAAAACTTCAAAACTAGTATCAATGTAAGTGGTTTTTAATGAAAATCAAGTGCCTGGTTTATACTTGACCCCACATATACAGGTAAAGTGGACCACTTTTTAACACAAAAAAGTATAAACAAGCAAAAGTAAAAAAAAAAAATTCATCAACTGTTAAATATTTATATGTATACATTATAAATTTCAAGTTTCAATTGTTTTTAACAAATAAATTCTTCGGAATCTTAAAAAATATACCAGAAATTGGCCCACTTGACCCCATGCTACGGTACCGAGTTATAACTTATAAGCATTACTAATATCATAATAATGTGTATAAAATGTCCCGGTATTTAACTCGATAAAAAAATATTAATAAATGTTCATCGATTATTTTTGTTCAACGGCAAATATCACACATGAATAATATATACATTTAATAAATTTTAAAATTAAAAAATGGTCAGATGAAGTACTTAATACAATTGCTAGGGTATGTAGGCCGCAGGTTCGTTTAAAATTGGTTTATATAATAGTTTTCTTTCAACTTAATCCGGTTATCCTATAGTATACATAATATTAACACATTACATTTAAATACTTCAATATAGGTACTTAACCTAACTTAATTTGCATAGATTTAGTTAAGTTAGTTCAGTACTTATTACTTTGGTACCGATTTTACTTTATAATAAAACGAATAAGGTAAGGTACCTATATCTGAAATGAAGGAGAGCTAAAATATTTTCAAATGGAATTTACTCAACACTATTATAAATCTACTGACCACACGGACATGGTTATAAGTATCTAGTAGTATCAGTAAACGGTAGTATCTATTTTATTTAACATAGCGTAATAGCATACAACATTATCTTTTTATTATTAAAAGTTTGCTTATTTATTACTAAAACAATCCATTAATTATTGAAAAGATACTTACTATAATGAAACAGCCAGTATATCACTGGAACAGGATTACAGGACAGGTGTTAACGAACAAGTATCAGAATAAGAAATGAACATATAATATTATAACGTATAACATAAGAGCAGTGGTTACATTTAATACAGATAAGATAATATACCTAACAAGTTATTGAATGATTGCTGGCAATAACGCCAATAACATAGTTTGTATAGGTACTGTATTTTTATGCATGACAGGTTATTTCAAACTTTTAAGCAATTTAATAACAAATTCTTTTGGATAAAATCTTATTTTTCAGGCTTGAAAAATTAGGTTAATGTTTACTCCAAACAATATCATTTATTTATTTTAAGACAATGTAAATTAAGAAATTTTTTTTCATAATACTATTTTTAAAATTTTTGATTTGGTTAGATCACATATATAAATCTCCTCTACTCCCGTAAATCCAAGCTTGATGAATATGCACACACGGTTATTAAAAAAATAATATCATCACAAACTGAATGGTTCTTTTCTTATAATTATTTTACAATTTTATTTTATTAAATAAATAAAATACACTAATTTAGTAAGCAATCGTTAACTGAGGTTTTATGTAACTACTTCAATGTTAATATATTATGTAGTGGCCATTTGTCAGTATTAAATTAATATTACATTTTGCTTTTAAAATACCTACGAATAATAAAACAGTTGTTTGTAATTGCAATACAGATAAAACATTATAAAAAAGTTTTCGTTTTTTCATTATTTAATAATCATATATGAATATTTGTATTGTAAAGTCCTAAGTATATCATGGCGATCAACAATATTTTTCCTCTGTACTTTAAAATTTTTTTTTTGAAACATTCAAATTATAATTGATGGTTGTCGTTCACGTCATATTAAAAAGTAGCGCTTATACAGGTTTATAAGGCTTATGGTTTTATACCTTTATCCATAGTCTCCTAGTTTTTCAACGTATTTTAGATTATTAAAATTAATTTTCAGGACCATATTTTAATTTATATAATTTAATATAAATATAGGAACTATAGACTATACAATCAATGATAATATAATACATGGAATAATATTTTATCGTTTTAGTATTATATGCAATATAGTTCAGTGTGAAAATTAAATAAGATAATTAAATATTTGCGTATAGAGTATCGACAATATTTTTTAAATTTTAAATCCACGCGATTGTTCAAATTATAAAGAACAAACGTGTACTTTCCTGTCATCGGACTTAATATAATTGTAATAGATTTTAATTATTATATTATTATTTAATAATATGTTAATAATAATTTGCACACTTTATAGTACTTAATTTGGCTGCATACAAAATGAGTACCAATATAATTTTATGACGAATTGTGTCCCAGGTTGTTTTAGAGTATACAGAGTGATTTTTTTTATCAAAAAACACTCATTATTTCAAAAATATAGATTGTTTTCTAATTTTTTTTTTGAAAGTTTTAGATACACGTTTTTCTACAACTGTATACATTTTTAATTTTTTTTACTCTTATATTTAATAGTAAAAAAACTATCCACTTTTAAATTTCAAATGGCAACCTATATAAATAATTATATACATTAATTAAGCCATTTTTTTTTCATGAATTTTCATGTTAAAATTTTTAACTTTCGTTGATCCGTCGGCGAGTTATAGCTGCTCAAAGTTAGTTGGTTTTAGAAAGATTTTAGGTGTTATACATCAGTACTAATTATTCAGAACTGTCAATTTCATTTTTGAAGTCCAGTAGCTATAATAGTGATGAATTCGATATCGTCAACCTCATGGTGTAGCGAAGAGTGGTAATAATATTTGTGCCTGTTACTACTTGCCATAGCTTTTATCAATAAATTATCATATAATTATAATTAATTGGACTAATATTACTGCTATACTAGGTACTTATTACTACTTATCTATTGACGAGTTTAAAACATCTATATTCAATAAACACTTCCCAAAACTACACAACTTTGAGAAGCTACTTCTCATCAACGGATTAACGAAAAATGAAGATTTGAATGTGATAATTCATAAAAAAAAATAGCCTTGTTAATTTACGAAATTTTAAGTAAATTTTACGTAATTTGCAAATCAAAAGTTGATAATGGCTTACCTAATAAATATAAAGATGAAAATATGGAAGAGTTCTACAATTCAAGAACAGTAGGTATGGATCTTAAATTTAAAAAAAAAAATTTGAAAAAATTCAATACTTTTTGTTGTTTAATAAAAAAATATCACCCTGTATATAGGTACCAATGGAGTCCCATGAAATGTTTAGTATATTACTAATTAAGTTCGTGTTCTAATACTGAGTGCCGACAAGTAAAAAAAAAACTTTTTCCCTCCCATTCCCACACGGCATAAAAATATTTTTTAATTATGGAAAAATATTTTCAGGAAAATTATTTAGCTACTAGCTTATATAATTGTCAATATATAATATAGTTGTCAAAATGTTTTTTATTGTTGTTAAGAAATTGCGTAAATAATTAAGAAATATTTTAGTTATATTTTTTGTCCAAGAAATTCATATTTAAAAAAAAATGAATAGTATAATATTATATTCAAAATGTTTTATTATTAAATTTAAAAAAATGATAGATTTAAGTGCATTGGTGATAGAATATAACATTTTTTATATTGGTAAAAATATTTGGGATAAACATTGTATGTATTCAAATCTAATTATTCTATTAAGTATTCGCGAATCACGTATCCATACGACCATACGTTTAATATTATAAGACACGTTCAGACGAAGCGGCTTTTGACGCATGGGCACGGCGTGGCTGTGCGGCATAAGTGTGAGAATAACATATATTTTAATGCTGTGCGGCATAATTTCCGCTGCGTCTGGACTCCAGACGGTTGATTTTATATTTTACTCGAAATAATTCTTGGACTCGATTCATATACTATTAGTTTCCTAACCTCAAGACTCAATTAGTAGTTATATGTTCCGTTTGTACTCGGGATTCAGTTAGTTTATATATTTTTTTTCCCCGTTCGTATATAGAGACTCAGTGAGTAAACAACAAGTAATTTACATTAAAAATAAATAATTTTAAATAATAGATTCTGATAACAACGATTGAACATATTGGTCTTATTATTACTCTTGTAAGTTTCAATGATGTGCTTTTTTGAGTGTGTGTGTCTATCAACATTCATCACTATCTATTTACCACAATCGTTCATTTGTTCTTTTGAAAATTTTTCTATTTCTAATTATTTGTCGAATTTTCCTATAAGCAGTCTAAATTAAACTACAAATTACCACATGCAAATTAAAAAATTATCTTTTTAATATTTAAAATGTGTGTTAAAAATTGAAGCATTAACATATTAGCTGAGAGTAATGACCAGTGGCGGAGCGAGGTAAAATTTATATGTGGGCGAAGTAGACTTAAAGAGGCCCTTTTTTAAATTTTTTTTTAGTAAACATTATTTAAGTAACAAAGAACGTGAGGCCCTTTGAGGTGCCCACACCGCCTACGACTAGCGCCGCCATTGGTAATGACTAAGTTTAAAATAGGTACAGAAGACTGATAATTAAAAATATTTAAAATATTGGTATTTCTCTTCGGTCAGGGGAAAACTTTTCACATTAAGTTTCATGTAAGCAAAAAGGGGAAAGTAAATAATCGATCTGTTGTTCAATAAATGTTGAGTGTATCTATTCTATAGTTATTGTGTTTATAAAATGTAATAATAGGTACCTATACGTAAAAATCTTAAGTTTCGTCAAATATTTTCAAACTACAAGAGATGAGAAATTAAAATTTCTATTCTTCATTGAACTTTAAATGTTCCAAAAAAAAGTATTTAAATATTAAGTATATATTAGGTATACGTATATTTTAGTTACAGACTTACAGTATGAACTAGTAAATGATGAAACCTGAATTAGGTACATTTTGTAACATGAACTTTTCATTTATTTATTCCGATATTGAAAAGGTATTATTACTTATTTAAGATTCTTACTAAAAAGAAAAAAGTTTACTAATTATTTTTTTTTTTATAGATATTTATTTAATTAAATTTAACCGTATCATATGTTAAATGTATATTTATCTGTTAAATTTCCTTAAATAACAACAACAAAAACATTATTATTCTATTTATTTGAATTTTGAATTAATAGTATTTATTGACTTACTGAAGTAAGAATATTCAATTATATAATAAAAACTGATTTTTGTAAACATAATAGGTATTTTAAACAAGATTATATTAACCAATCACAGTTGAATGATAGAAAAAAAATTATTAATCATGATTGTATCTTTTAGACAAATCCTTTAGACTTAGAGTTTTTATGGTTGAAGTCTTATCGACTTAAAGACCTTATAAAGATACATTAAGCCATTCTTAAGTGCTGTCATTATTCTGCCTTGCCTGTTTATTTAAGGTTTACTCTTGGTTAACGCGATCTAATAACATTGCAATTTTTTACCTCCAATTAGATTAATTTTCTCACTAGAAAAGGTATTTAAATTGAAGTATTTTTCTGCGGTGAAAAGTGTCTCCATACATAAAAAAAAACATCGATATAAAATCAATACACTCATCGCTTCATCCAAGATCTAAAACAAATAGATAACTCAACATTATTGTACCTATATTATTATAAAATAAATCAATATTAATATAATTAATGCTTAAAAATTTACTTCATTTAACTTCATAATTTCTAAGTTAATAATTATTGCATTACTTGTTTATATTATTTTCAATAATAATATTTATTGTGATAGGTAACTACAAAATACAAATTAAATAACTACTTATATGATTTAGTTACAATGTTTTTAATTATGATTTTAACATGTTCTATGTATCATGTATCATAATTTATTTCGATTGTTCTGAGTATCACTTGTACGTTATTATACATATACAAGTTTACGATGAGGTTATACGACCACACATTAGAATTATATGGTCAGTATTTCTTCTTAAAAATTAACTAGTGTTATCCCTCTCTTAACTGTTTTTACAAAAATAATAATAACTATATTATTATAGACAGTTATTAAATAGTACTTATTTATAATTAGTTGGAATATAAATATGTTTTATTTTAGATCATAGTACACTAGAATTAAATATTAAAATCGTAAAAATTTGACAGGGGAAAATCATATAATAAACATTATGATATCAAATTATATACTATAATAATATCATCATTTATTAAACCAAAGCGTTGGTTACGTCAAAGTATTAGGTATACTTTTTTTAGGAACCAAAATCAATGACCGGTATCATTTCCCCCATTCTTCACTGCCTACAAGATCATCCGTGGTAATGTCACAAATTATACTATAAACAAAGGTCCACAATAAAACAAAACTTTTACGATCCATCAATACATATTTCAAACGAAATAATTGTTACCTACCAGCGATTTTATAAAACTATGTAATTTATGCACCGTGCCGTTTATATCTATGTTAACTATATTGGATTTAGATTATTTTTCTTTCGACTGAAATTATTATTAACAATTATTATGATTTATGATTACGCTGTAAATATAAGTTCATAAAATACTATTTCGATTAAAGTATATGAAATTACAAATTATAAAAAGTAAAATAAAATACTAGATGATCATTGTTAAATTTTAAATTAACAAATTACAAATTATTACTAATAAAAATCAACTGTTTTATAAAATAACATAAAATAACTAAGGCGTGTAACTAGAATGAAAATTTGGGTTTTGCATTTATTGGGGTGGGAAAAGTGAAAATTATTTCACTAGAAATTGTCTAGAAATCGGTCATTTACAGAAATAGGGTAAATTAGATTGTCGTATTTGAGTGTCTAGCAGTCAAGCATCATCTTATGTAAAATTGTGTCCATCGTCTAGCCGATGCTTTTCTTATAAATACATACTAAAATGGTAATATTGAGCATCTATAGCAAACCTAACCCAGTGTTTTTTTTAATGAAAAACAAATAAATACATACGAGATATGGTAATTGAGATTCCATAGCTATCATTAGTTATATCACTACCCGGTGTAAATCCCGATTAACTACATCAATTGGATGCACGTCCTGTCGCTTGCCAGTATCGTAAAATTTTGAATCAACAAATTACAAATTATGACTTATAAACTTAAAGTAATTGACCGTTTTTCATTTTATTTTTTATTAAAGATAACCCTCAGTATTGTGGCCATTGGGAGAAAGAACATATTTATTTTTAAGAATATAAACTACAGGGATATGTATTAAATAATAATAATTGACCGTTTTATAAAATAACTTATTGGTAGTTTTTAAGTAAACAGTATTATAAGTGTCAATGTACAGCGCTGTACAGAGTACACAAAAAAAATATCTTTTTTACATATCATTTCTTAGAATTTTTATAAGGCTCTTATTTTAGAGGTTTACTTTAAGAAAATTGATACTGAAGATCAAAAATCATATAGGTAACTTTCTTCAGAAAAATCATTTCAAAAATGTGCTTTTAAATTTAGAACATGAATTATTGTGGTATTTACTTCCTAATTGAACTATATATAAAACCTATTGCTGTAGTACTAATGTATCAAATTTTAGAAAACATATAGTTATTCATATTTCCAATAAGTCTATATTTATATTGGCTTATTTTTTTTTCTGAAATTTTTACCCTTATTCTTTTGAAAAAAAATATCGTAACATTTACCATTGTTGTGTCTTGTGTTAATATACAAAAGAAAAAGAAAAAACAATTTTGAATGACGAACATAATGCATAATATAATACTGCATGTATACAAATAATAATAATTTAAATTGACAATTTCCCTTTTATGATTTTATAGTAATACATTATGACGTATTTTCTTTATAAATAATGTTCAATAGAATGTACCGCCCCATTAGCCAAAGGCTGTCGTAACTTTTGTAAATACATATACATTCTATTTGAAGAATCGTTTTACAATATTTATTTATTTGTTTCAAAAGAGACAACGTTGCATCAAAAAATAAATAAGAGGTACCACGAAAAAAATAATTTTGACAAGGACGTTAAGAAAATCTAACAGTGTCTCATAACTTACACCAAAGTACTTATATAACTATTGTGTTGGAAATGTCAACATCTTAATAAGTATTATCGTACAAACAGATGGTACCTATGTGAATTATATTTAATATCTGTAGTAATGTTAAGATATCATTTTTTGAGGTTCTTACTAAGACCATAGTTGATTATATACTTTTATAGTTAAAAAAAATATGATTATCTATTTATTTCTTCTTTTATACTTAAAAGTTTTGTACTTTAAATACAACTGCATACCTAGCTATCACATATATAAGCTTGAAAATTTCTATCATCTATTTATATTATATAAACCTATAACGAATACACGCCGTTAAATGGCAAGTCAGTATTGATTCAAAAATAATACTAAGTAATATACTAAATGTATACTAATAGAATAATAAATGTTACGTTTATTGTAAAAATGTATTCAACCTATACTGTATTACTATTACTATTACTATACCTATACTGTATTACTATATTACGGTATTTTAAATTTAGTAACATAGACTGATAGACCTGCACGCGTTTCGCTCAGAATTATTTTTCATATTCAATCATTTTAAATTTATTATTGAATTCAAATTTAACAAAAAAATTCAATGACTTCTCAATGACAAGGTATTGAGAATACCTACTTTATGTACATCAAAGCAGTTACTTTTTTTTTATTGTTTCACCGAGTTTAATTTTATATATCAACAGATGGTTGTTCAATAGGTCTTCAGAAATAATAACCCCCGCACCCAAAGAAAAATCTTAACACACATTATTACTCCCCTCCCTCCACCAGCTTACGGGTAAAACTTTTTACACCGTTTTCTTTAAATAATATTTTGTTGGTATAATAAAAATGAAAAAATAAAATTTTTGATAATAATTTAAAAGACTGAAAACTTTTAATTTATTTCTGAAAATAGTAATGATTCAAAATTAATAAATTAATACAAACATGTTTAAGTATAACCAGAAGGTTTTATGGTGCAAAGAAGCCCTTGATGAGCGTTGTGCGTATTAACATGGTTAAAAAAAAAGTGGTGATGATAATAAGAATATTACGAGTATACGGGTAGTAGACCTCGTAACTATATTACAGCATGGAATTGATTTAAATATATTTTTCAACGACAATATAAAATGTAATAACATAACCATATACAAAATAAAAACTTTTAACTTTTGAATTATTTTCATGCTGAAATTTTTAATTTCGGATACTTAATATACCTAGTTTTATTTAATAATTATTCATCTACGATCTACAATGATTGCAATGGCATTATTATATTATGACTACTATGTTACTATTACTATAATGGTATGGAATACGTTTCTAAACCTATATACGTATGTACACTACTGCAGCAACAGTCAATCATTATCGTTAATGCGTGGTGCAACTATTTTTAAGATATTTTGTATAGAAGTTTACTTGAACTAAATCAGGATAAGTGATATAATCGAAAGCTTAAAAGATGTTTCGTTCTATTCGTAAATAAATTCACGAGTAATCCCATATTGGTACCATTTTTATGTATTGCTATATTGCGTAATCTCTGCGTTCTTATACTACAAAACCATTTGTAGTGGGACAGAACACTATAATAAGCTTAATGTTGTGTAATTATAATAAAGTGTAAAACACGATGAAACCCATTCAATTAAGTTTACACAAAATGGATGGGAACTTTTTGTATTTAGAGTTTAGAATACAATTATCAATGTATAGAACAGTTGCCGTTTTCATAATACAATCGACATCGTTTAACACACGTTATGCAAAACCTGTAAATCGATGTGCGTTGTCTTCAATAAAAGACAAAAGTAAAACAATAATACAGATAGATGTGTTCCTACCTACTATAGTTTTAAGACTGAACATTTCTTAACAGATTATTTATTTTAAGCAGCCATCATTTATTGATACGACAAATTAAATAGGTAATTATAATTTATATTGTCTTATAATACCTAATTATTCACAAGCGCAATTGTTTGCCTATAATTTAAATTAATAAAAACAATATATAACAAATATATACATTACTCAATACTCACATGATGCGTGTTTGGATAATATTACACATTCAATAAGTTTTTATTATAATATGCAACCTAGCTCGAGAATCAATTCAAGATCATCAAACTTCCTGCGTCAAGAGCTTGAGGAATCTTTCGAGTTATTTAAATTTTGAAATTACCGTGACATAAAATCGACGTGGTTGAATGGCCATAATGACGCGATCAACATGCTTTATCACTGTGTAATGAATAATATAGTTGGTCGTTGTTCATTTCTGTGAATAAGTGCTTACGATTCGATCCGTGATAAAGGTATTATAAACATTATACCGTTATAATGATATAATATTGCAAACACAATACGGTCCTTTATAACTATAATATTTTACATCTGGAGACAGGCACAGATTTTTTGCACCCAAAAACTTGCCATTATCTCTCAAATCTAACTTAACATAACCTCTATTTTCATACAAATAAATAAGAATACGTAAATAAACGTCTTATATTAATTTACATTGATAAGATTCTCGCTTAATTAAAAAAAAAATAATATTATAGGTAGATATACCATTTATCAGAAATGCAGTAATGCAATATTATATATATATTTTATCACGACACTATCTTTTCAGTAAAGTATCGAGTATCTAGCATCGTGATACTTTTGTAATCTATGCGTATCGAGCATTTCAAAAAATAATTTTAACAAATGATACTCGATACACTAAAAAGATACTCTAACAGGACTTCCATTACTTAATAACAATTATTTTATATTTTTCGTTAAATATATGGTTTCAATAAAAATTAAAAACCATACGGATACCTATAATCTATAATAAGTAATGTATTAGTTTGATCTCTTATATAAATAGACTTATCTGACTAAACGAAATTCACTGTTTAAATGGTATTATTATTTTAAACTTTAAATATTATTAGTTACTTTATATATTTAGTTACTTTATATATTTAGTAACTTTATCAATTAATATGCATTAACTTTTATTATTATTATGATATAGCTTAATGCCATTTTAGTTTTGAAGTGTTATTTGTACATAATTTTTAATAATTTTTCTATTTTAAACTGAACGGATCAATAAATGTATTAATTTTATACTAATATGTGTATTTTTATGCATGTATACACGATAATTAGGTAGTTGAACTTTAAGAGTAGTTTTAGAAAAAAACGGGTCTAGTTTGTACTTTTAAGATTTTAAAATTAAAAATTCTAATTATTTTTCAGAATAACCAAGAAAACATTAATAGAAGAAAAATGAGAATTTTTAAATCCAGTTTATGACAAAATTGATTTTGTTTTTTTTTGGTGTGACTTGAACATTAATAACCGTTAATAATTAAAATACTTTGCTTATCAAATGTGAATAAGATCATTCTATAAACACACGTAATATAATCTTCAGAAAAGTTCCACTCTTTTTGATTTTTCTATGGACAATTAAAATTAGTTTTTTTATAGTTTTAATTCTATAAAATGTGTACTCGATTGAAAAACTTAAAAAATTAATTCAAGATCTCACATGAGATGTTATAAGAGAATTTTTTATATAAAAATATTGGTTATCTTGTCGTATGCATTCTACCGGTAACATTATGACTGCAGTATGTGCTCTACCGTTTGATCTAACTATTTTTCGATTTTAGACAATATTATATTCTCGTAATAAGTGGACGATGTAAAACAAGGTTTAATTAGCGAACAAAAATCTTAATAAATAAGTAATATAATATTATTAAAAACAATTATTTAATATAAATAATAATAATTGTATAATTATATAATATTAAAAACGCGCCGTTCATCGTTGTCTCGTTGTTTGTTTTATTATGTAAAAATAATTAAAATAAAATAAATAAATACTAAAATACTTGTGCATGTCTCTCAAAAATACGATAAATGTGTCACTTTTATTCACACCTTTCCACTACGTTTATGTATTTAAGTTATTAGTTATGCCTTTCAAGAACTACAATCATTTTATAATTTTATGGTAATAACCATTTTAAATATTTTATTTTATCAAAAGTAGATCGTGGACTATTAGACAATATAATATTGGCAAAGTTGTATACAAAAATAGTGTACCTATAATATACTATGTAATATAATAGTTAAGTTTATATGTTACATATGAAAAACACCGTGCAAAACAAATATTGATGCGCTTGACAGAATAATAATATACAGTGTTATTATAAATAACCCTTAGAATAAAATTATTAAAATGGTCTAATTGCAGTTAATTTGTATGCAATAAGCCTGAAAAATAGCATGCTACTTGGAAAAATACTAAGTAGTTTGCAAACAGGCTACCCCAAAACTAACTTTCCGTATGGTCTAAGACATATATAATTTATAATTTTATTATATTATACCATGGAAGTAAGTCTGGAGTAATTTTTACCACACATATTTTTCACAATATTTAGCCTCAACGGGCACCACAAACTTTCAATATTTTGGGTATGTTCCATTAAGTCACGATAATAAAGATATAAATTGGGTACTAGAGCGCGTACAATAAGATGCCAAAATATTTAAAATACCGGAGTGTGTAAGTAATAATATATTTTAATTATTTTTGAACTATTTATAGATATTTGAAAATCATTAAAAATATAGTCAACATATTTTTTAAGGGCATTTAAATTTAAAATCCCAACAAAACTCATAAAATCTCAAAATTTGAAAAATTTCTTTACCTAAATTGGAAAATATATACTAGATAGCTCGTAAGTTTTTTTCAATTTTTATTAAAAAAAAGTTTCAACCAAATGAGTTTCAAATTAATTTTTTATAAGCATTTGAAGTTTAAATTTTTTAAATGTTACGATATTGTATACTCCTCTGTAAACTAGTTAGTTTACAGAGGAGTATACATATAAGTAGTTACCTATATCTCCTTAAATGATTTTTGATTGAAATTGTAATTAACAAACAATTGATAATTGTCGAAAGGTAGGTATATGAAATTTTCACCAAATCTTTATATGATAATTTTCTATATGAAGTACAATTTTTATTATTTTTAGCTGAATTTTTATAAATGTTTATAATAAGTTTTTAATTTAGTCAAAAAGCTTGAAAATTTCGTATCTCACATAAGTTATTCGTTTAGATATAATAAAATATTTAAAATACACATGCGTAATTTATTTTTATAAGTATTTGAAGATCAAATTTTGATAAAATTTATGAAAATTATGAAAATTTGCCAAGTTGTTTTTTAGTTGAAAATTTATAAAATTTACAATTTTTTATAGTTAAAGCTTGAAAATTTAATAAACTATTTCTGAAAAGTCCTTCATATTGAAAATCTGAAACTGAAATATATAAAAAAATATATGAATACAATTATTTTAGACACTTATTTTATGTTCATATTTAGAAAAAATTATATATTTAGGTATCTATATAGTTCTGCAAGAAAATGAACAACGATACTGGTCATTTTTATAATTCAAAAATATTATTCATAGGGACTTAGAACTTTATAATGTATATAATTATAGTATTTTTTTAGAAAATCTATAGAAACTTATGTAAATATTAAAAGGATAATGCACAAAGCATCCTAGCTAGCCATAAGCGCGCATGAGAGGGTTAGTAAAGCACAAATGCACAATATATCATGTTGAATTGAATACCTGAAGATATTCAAATTATAAGTAACATGTTACTTATATATTGAATTTATGGATTAAAATATTTTCGAAAATATTTTGTTTATTATAATTTGGATATATTATCTAAATATTAAAATTAAAGTATTATTATTAATAGTTTTTTTTTTTTTTAATGATTTTGTTTAGATTATTAAACATTAATTTATGTTTTTCAAAGTAATACCTATTTGAATAAATTAAAATATTATTTTTAATTTAAAAAAAGAGATTTTTTAAAACACTTCAAACTTACTATAAAATATGTCATAGAGAATTAGGAACAATTGTCAAATTGGGTAAGGTATTAGTGTTATTTAGGCTCTGTTACTTTATTGACTGCTTCAAAATATTATTGTAATATAATATACTAAAAGTATATACAAGACTAAAAACTTCAATGTTTTGGTAGTAAAGATTTAGACATTAGATACCTACATAATTATTTTTGGTTTTATTATGTATGGTTGGTAATAATTGAAATAATGCATCTCAGCATTTTTTAAATTGTTTACAATTTTTTCAGTTTTTTTTAAGCATTAATCAGTGGCAAGCTATTAAGCTTTCAAATATTAATTTAAAGTATGAATTTAATACTTTATTTTATTATTTCCAACATACTGTTTGTTGGCTTAAAAATATAATGTATTATTTCTGTATAAAAATTGTTATGACGATAAATAAAATGTGACTATTCAGGAAGTGCTCAGGGGGCCGCAGGTGCTCTTCCGTCGTGGAGCCCGTCAAGCAGCCGACCAGCGATAGGCAGCCCGTGACCAGCGGCTCCTCGCACCGTCCGCGTCCACGTGACAATAGTGCGCGTTCTTCGCGTAGAAACGCCAGACGTGTTCCGGCGCGTTGTACCACACCGCGCGTAGTATTGACCGACCAGCTCGCGTCCACCGTACTCTGCCTTCGTCTCGGTATCCCGAGACCAATAATAAATTGATTACATCAAATATGAGTTTCAAGCATAATTGCAGATTTTTACTGTAAACAATTTATTATATTAAATAATCGTGACGTTAAAATTTATTTATCATTGATTATTGATTAGTTATTATACTAAATTTTTAATTTATTTTAAACGTTGTTATGTGGGTACTGATAAAAGCAATTACTTTTAAAAATCGCCATTCATCCAAAATATATTTTTGTTGGAACAATATACACGGGGGTAATAAGAAAAATATTAAACTAAAATTATTTGATTGGAACAGTGTCAATCGAAATGAAAAAAGACGGAAAAGTAAAATATTGATATAACATTTTCTTTGAATATTTTGTTAAACGTAGGTAAAATTCGGATTTTTAACAGAAAAGTAAAAATAGCTTCTGTTATTTCAAAAGACTCTGATCAGTTACTCGTACCAAATGGCAAATACATTGAAAACTGTACACTTTAAGTATTTAAAAAAAAAAAAAAAAAATGTAGTATTTCTAAGAAAAGCTTAATATTACATAACAATGATGTATGTTATTTTTATACAATTTGACATTCAAACACGCTCAACAAGGAAGATCACTTATTGTGTGCATTTAACAAGTTTTATTCACAAAGTTGCTTTATAATCATACACTTTTAAAGTTTTATACTTCCATAAATAATATAACTGTATGTTTTGAAATTATAAACACTTCATCACTACCAAATACCTAATATAACCTGTATATCATTTTAAACATAGTTATTCCTGTCATAATTAAAACCGTTTAAAAAATAATAATTTGGCAGTCCCTCGGATAATATTTGTTGAAACTAATAAATACGGTTCGTTGAATATATTAACAGTTTATATGTTGCATGTAGCATACGTAAAAAATAAAAATTCATAGTTATTTTATTATTTAGACGGATGAATCAAATACATTCAAGGTTTTTTTTCATATACTTGAGTAAGCTTTTACTGATTGGAACACTGAGCCAAAAAGTAAAACATTGATTCATCATATCGTTTATTAAATATGATGATTAATGATTATGCAATATGTTTAATGCATTAAAATATAATTGATTTCATTATTTGTAATAAAATCATTGCAGCAGTAGAATAATATTTCATGAATGTTTTTCTGCAGTAACGTGATGTCTGTTTATTGTAAATTTTATTTTATACACATAGGTACGAGTAGAACTTGGAACCTGTAATATTTTAGTGATTTTAAATAAGCTTCATTTATAGCAAATTTAGTTTCAAATTATTTCCATAGTAATTATTATAATTTAAAAAGACGAAATTTCATGAGTTTATTTCAACAGTTTTTATTAAAAATACAAATTCTTAATTTTAAAATATTTTTATAATTTTTTTTTTTTTAATAATACGTTTACTAAGAAAAAATTTTTTTCTGTAGGTACCTAGTTATTTTAACAAAATCTGATTGAAAATGTTATTTTCGTCATGGTCGTCACTTCTATCCTTATCTTTTTACTCTTTAACAAAGTATCTACCTACGTATTTTATCGTCTTTATAGTATGACTGCATATTATTAACTCATACCTACATTATATTTTACATTACCTAGTTTTAAACTTTTTATTTTTATTAAATATTGATTTACATATTGAAACCAGTGTTGAATCCAGGTATACTATAAATTTCTTTCGCTCCCCCTAACAAATACAACTTTCACAATATATGCAAAATACTCGTTACGATTACAGCATCTAATGGCGTTCAATAAAATATATTAATTTATTAATACCAATGTTTTTATATCGTATTGCCAGTATAGAAACTATCTACTGACTGTATCACCATTCACCAATGAAAAAGAATTAACCCCCCCCCCCCCAGAGAAATTGTCTGGATTTAACACTTATTGAAACCATTGGCATACGTATATATATGAAATATTTTTCCATGCATATAATTATATATACAAATATAAAATTAAATTTTCATTTTTTATTTTATAGGTAGGTACCTACTTAATTTTTACTAAATTATTGTATAGTGAACTATGGCATAGTACTATAGTTTATTAAATTTAATGTACCTATCTACCTAAATACAATGCAATTTTGTTTAGGTATGTACCTAATTAATTATTATTGAATGTATTGTTTTATTTAATAACCAATGCACATCTCACATAAAGACGTATCAAAAGTTTAATCAAGAGAAAGGTAAATAAAAATATTTATAATCAGTGGCAAATTTAGAACAGATGCCGACCTAGACCTTTTTAAATATATCTACCCCAAGAAAAAAAAATATAGTAAATATTTATATGATTTTTTTTCCACTTCTTACAAAATTTTCTCGCTTAGGAGTAAATACTACCCTGCATAATATAATGTGATAAAATGAAAACATGGACATATTTTTATACAATTTATTGATGATAACATTTCTTTACTCCTTGTAGTAAAAATTATTTTTAATAGAAAAACTTCTTGACCACACAGATGAAATTAGAAAAAATTAACTATACAAACTAAATAATAAACAGTATACCCTAACTGAAATTAAAGAGATTAATGCCTAATGTCTTTTTTTACCACACATAAATTTGCCATAAACTTCTCTTGTGACCGAGCTTTTCGATTTTTTTCTCTAGAAATTTTAACATGATAATTTTTAATTTCTTCTTTATCATGATTTAAAGGAATGGAATTGAAATTTTAAAAATTGATCTCAAGAAGATTTTATAACAAATACAAATCTATTTTTAGAGTTCTCATAAAGGTTTTTAGTTTAATCCGCTTTCAACCTCAGTAACACATATATCACCAGAGTTATCACGGAATATCAACGGATACCTCATATAGGTACTAGGTAGGTAGATAATAAAATTGTTAATACTAAATAAAATATTGTATATAGTACCTCCATTGGAAGACCTATTCACTCAGTTATTTTATGTCTTATTTATATATATATATATATATTTACTTCCATCTAATAAATTTATTGTTCATTATTATGTAATAGAAATTAAAATATAGATGGCCTAATGTACATTCAAAAAGAAAGATAATAATAAAATCACATTTAAACTAAAAAACTTTTGGTAATGTTTTATATAAGTATAATTAATAGTTTCATAACTAAGTATAGTATAAAACTATTATTAATTAATATTTTAATGTCTGACAATAATCTGGTTGTTAATACTTAATCTATTTTCTATTTAAGTAGATTATTGTATTATCATGTATGATATATGCTTTTTATTTTTGTTTCCAGTTTTCCATATTTTTGAATACTTTTAATTTAATTGTTGTTATAATAATTATTAGAGTACAATAAATTTGTAATATTATAAATTGTATTCGCTATTATTATTACTATAGCTACTTTATTTTATTTTTGACTTTTGCTATAACAATTAATTGCGAAATACTGCATGCTAAATATGATAAACAATATTTCTTTATTATTAACAGTAACGGTCATCGTACAAACGTATAATCTGAAAACTATAAGTCATAAGACTTTGGTTTTAAATCAACTATAATACATATTTTTCAAATAAATATGTTTAAAAAAGTCCAATGTCACAAATCTGCTCCTGAACTCACCGTCTATCTCGTCACATACCAATCAGCTTATAATAGGACTGTATACCCCGGTCAAATAATTTACAATACTCAATTTCAAACTAACTTATATTTATAAAAGATATTTAAAATCTGTGTATAAAATTAATACAATAAATTAATTAGGTATCGACTAAATAACACTTGAAAAACATGAGAGAAGAAAGCATCCAACACTGTCTAATTCAAAGACTCTACAGCCACTACTTCAAATAAAAAATTAAGTAAAAAAAAAAGAAGCAATAGCTCTTATAAATCGTACAATACTCGATATAATTTATTATTAAATTAAAATTATTTTTGTATAATATAGTACCTACCTATTAAATCTAAAATAAAAAACTTATATTGTATTGCTCATTGATAAAATGAATTAACTAAATTTATTATTATTATTATTATTATTTAATAATAAATGTAAATAAGTTCTAATTGACCATAACAGAATACGAGAAGTATAATTACCAAAGAAATATATATATTGGTTAAAACAAATAATATTTAAACTAAACGTCGTCAAATTTAATTGGCGTACTAATTATACAGCAAGAATCGAAAATATATAGGTACATGTGTTAACAATGTATGCGGTAGAATTGATAACTATATGTGAAAAACCGAAAAAATAAATATTATGGAACATCAAAAGACGTATACAAAAGAAAAGCCATACCAGTGTGATGTGTGTGGTAAATCGTTTACTCAGAATATTCATGTGATACTTCATCAGCGAACGCACACAGTAAAAAAGTCATTCCAGTAATTAATATCTTATACTATTAAATTATTATAGATCGATTATTAAAATTAATAATTTATGTATACATATATTATTTTTATAAAATCAATTCTAATTTTCTTAGCTTTTTAGCCAGATGATTAATTATTTCTTCTGAGTCCAATTTAATATTATTATACATTATTAATCCATTCAAACGATTCTATAAATAAATATAAATAAAAACAATTTCATATCAATCAAGTATTTAAATTATTACTAAATATAATACAATTAATAGATAATAATGGCGTGTTTTTCAACACTTCCTCGGCCATAGTATTTTTTAAGTATGTTTTCAATCATTTTAATTTTGAAAATATATGTTTAGGTGTAGTATTAGAAACGGATAACGTAAAAAAAATGAATATTAGGATATATATTAGAATCACATTCGGTGAGAGTTGGTAGTCGAATTTTAGGCAAATTATTTTTAGGTAGGTACTTAATTTCCGTCTCCATGACTTCAGCTCAGCAAATGACCTATCAAAATTCGCTACTTCTGGAGTATACAAATCTATTAGTTTTTTAAATAATAATTCCTCATTGTTAGTCATAATAGAATTCCTTGAAAATAAACATTAAAATTCTTTAAGAAATTATATTTATTATTGATAAAAAGTTCCCAATTATATATCACATTTAATTATTACCTTTATAATTTTCTAAATGAGATAAAAATCATTGTTGAAGTTCGTTTATAAAATACCTATTCTAGATACCTATGGTAAAAAAAATAGTTATCCTATACTAATTTTCAGCATCTAATATTACATTTTTAACTGTTGATGAATTTGCACGATTTGTTTGTCTTTTACACAATCTTTTTACAGTCAATTCCAATTCAATTTTTTCATCCATTTCCTAAAAATATTTATTTACAATTGTATTCTTTTAATAAAAATAATAATAAACAATATAGGCATATTATATTTTCTATATAATTAATAAAATTTAACTTTAGACACTATTTACTTTTAGTAATTATAAAACTTTTTACATGCATTTGAGAAAATATTTTTTTAAATTCATTGGTACCTACAATCAGTGGCGTATACAAGGGGGTATTTAGTGGATATGACACCCCCTTGAGCCGTATCATATATTACATTATTATTACATATATTATATTACAATATACATTAAATAATTATTTCCTATAATAAAATAGGAACATAGGTAAATCATAAATACAATATGAAATATAAAATAATATGTAGGTATACATATTAATTAATTAAAATAAAAGTTTGCGTTTGTACGTATTAATGTATTATATATAATATTTAATGTTTATAATTAACACCCCCTTTAGAAAATCCTAGCTACGCTACTGGATACAATTATAAGGTACTTCTGATGGATTTTAATTCAGTTACGACATCTCCTGTAATGTCAATTACTTCTTTTAAATCTATTATTTCTTTTTGCAATTATTTATATATGAGTTATCTAAATAAAAACAACAACTAAAAATGTATGAAAATACATTAAAAATTTTAACTAAATATAAAATTAATTTTTTTTTAAATATTTCAAAAAAATTATGTTATTATTATTACCTTAATATTTAATAATATATTCAGTTATTATAAATTCAGAATCAATTGCTTTTATATATAAACTAGTATCTGTGACTGAATCCTGATCCAGTGTGAAATAATAATATCTAATGCTTCCATAAGACCATAACAACTTCAAACAACTCAACAAAATCGTGGATAGCATTGTATTTCTGGACCCAACGCGTGGAACACAGTCTTATTAGTATTTTTACATTAACATCTGTATAACTGTTTTTAATACATGACTCTAAAACATTACTTATATTCGATGTATTGAAAAAAACGTGCTATAAATCTTATAAGGAACTAAGCTCATCAATTCAATAAAATATAAAATTAATATATTATACATAATTATGTATTTTATGCATAAATTAATTTATATTGTTTTATTCTTTTATAAACAATAAAATAAATAAAAATAATATTTTTAAATATTTTATGTTACATCCAACCGTGTGTGGTAGTATTGAAAGCTGGGTAAACGCCAAAAACCCCGTTACTTATTAAGGTAAATTATTAATTATTTAAGTAAATAAAAAATAGTTTTTTTTATAATGTATAGTATATATAGATAAAATCCATTCGTCTATCTTTTTTTATAAATTCATTGGTAACTTTATCATAAAAATTTTAATTGTTTTTGTTTTTCTTAATAAAATATTATAAAACAATATTATGATTATTGTATTGTGATTAACCAAAAAAAAAAGTTTAGTACCAGAAAAAGTATTTAAAAGCTTTAGATATAGCGCTTTCCATTGTTGACTTAATGTTCTCTTAAACAATTTGGTAAATTTACAAAAATAAATCATATTTTAGATTCTGAGTGAAACGAGGAATGTATTGGTTTTACAATGATGTTTATTTCTTTTTCTTTTTTTTTATTCTGAAAATACTTTTCCTCCTAAACTTGCTCAAAAGTATCAAGTGTAGCATCTTTTCTGAAAGGTAATGTTCTTGAGCTAGTACTCTGAACAGGTCATTTTTCGATTTTCGTAATGGTTATTGAAATAAAAGCGGTCAAAGGAGAAAAAACGAACGATTTTACGATATTATAATATTAAATAATTACGGACAACGTTTTCTACCAGAAATATTGCTTCAAATGAAAAATGGCAAGAGAACTTATTTGTTTTATTTTAGATTTTGTTTCTCATGATTTGAAATTCGGAAATTTTTAGCAATTTTTGAGCTATTTATAGAAATTTTAATTTTGAAAGTTTTATTGTTGTAATTCGGTTAAAAACATTCGTAAAAACTTAAACTAGCTAATGCAATGCTATCCACCGAGTTTCACTTAGAATTGTTTTTTTTAGCAATGGTATACTGTTGCTCACAGATAAAAATTAAATAACCTTATGTTATTTGACTTTTTTCTATTAATTTTATAAATCAAATGTTTTATGACATAATTATTATGATATTATTTCAAAATCAAATAATATTGGTTAAATTTTAAAACTATTCAATGTAAACATTTGATATTGTAACATTGTTGACATTAAACGTAAAATAATATTGTTCTCACGGTGACAATCTCTTTAAATTTAAACTACCACTACCATTAAATTAGTTGCTACGATTGTAAATCGGGTAAAAAAATTCTTTCTAATTGAGGAAATAGGAATGAAGTACAAAACGTACTTACCTACCTACTTAATATCAAAAATATTAATATCGAGTTATACACCGAGTCTGATAATAAATACTAAACATAACAGGAAACATAATGGTCAGATATAGACATATATTATAGTCATATTGTTAAAAACTTAAAACGTAGGTACTGGGTATTTCTTATGTTTAATTAACTGTTTAAAAAAAGCACCATTTCTTGATTAGTACAAATCGCACTATTATTTTAACACTATTTTTTATTATTATTATTATTTTTTTACTTTTAGATTTTGAATGAAGTAATGAATGCAATGATTTTACAATGATATGTTTTTTTTACGCTATTCAGAGTAAACCATAAAATAAAAAAAAAAAATATATAATTAATAAAAAAATGTTTACAGAACGTATATTTCAAGATTGAAACAAAACATCCTACTTCCCACGTTAAAATTGAGTTTTTAAATATACTATAAAATACAGTTAATAGTTTTAATAAGTTAAAGTTTTGAAATGGCCGTATTTCAAAGGAATATTTATATTTAAAAAACTTTTTGAAAGAAACAAACACTGCAGACTGCAGTATGAAAACGAAACCCAATAGAAAACACCAAATTGTTTAATAAAAGTTTGAAAAATTTGAAACAAATCGTGTAATAGTTTACTAACGTATAATATTTATTTTATATACTACCCTACATTAATGGCTGACTATGGTTAATTGATAAATAATATACCCTATATATTGTTGTGCCATAAAATCAACAATGATACATATATTCTAACACAGAAAACAAAATAAAGATCAACTTATTTTAAATATGTTTAGTGTACATTTTTTGTATATAAATACATTATACATACCTACTTACGAAATCGTATCATAGTTATATTATTATTTCTTTATCTTACATAAAATATAGAAATATTAATACATAGGTATATTATACAGTGGTTGTAGGTAGGTAAGTACTACCTATGATTTCACAGTAGGCACTTGGCTAATAAAACAATAATTTTAAAATTTTAAATGAAACCACTTATCTTAAGTACAATTATAATTTAATATTTTTAATCTTTTTAGTCACAGATCACAGATATATATAAACAAATAATATACCTACCATTACATTGGTAAGTACCTCAGATACCTGCTACATTAAACATTTTGTTTGTGCCTATAGTTAACGGTACCCAACACCGGCAACACCTAAGTACTACTACTACTACTAATAATAATATAGTAATTTTGATTATAAAAATATGTTAATATTTAATTTTAAATGTTTATCTATGTATCAAATATATTTATATATTTTAGTATTATACTTAGGTATACCTACCGTTTGTACTTAGGTGTCATCTAAAAATATACAATTATAACAATATGCTATATATTCTACATGAATAGGTAGGTTTACCTACTTAAAGTATTATATTTTTAAATTTTTCGTTTGATAATAAATAAATCAATTTTTAAGCCTAATATTTCAAAAATAGTTAATTTAAATTAAATTGGATAAATACCTAAATATTTAAAATTAAAAACAAATGCAAATTAACGAATAGTCAATGCTATGTACGAATTCAATTAATTTATTCCATAAATTGTACGTAGCCAACGTAGGTGTATTAAAAATTTTATATAATATTATATTGCACATTAGAATTTATAGGTATTTCGACTATAATGCAGAGCTACACAGTCTACGGAACAAAACTGTAATATGCAATTGAATTTTCAACAAAACGGTTGGTAGTCAAAGTATTTATTTATTTGTTATCATGGTAAGTACCTACCTATCGTCTAGCTATAGCTATATATACTGCCGTTACAGATATCGGAGTATTACGTTAAGTCATATAAAAGACTATATAGGTCACCTATCATGACAATAAATTTTCCTTATTAATTATGATAGCAAATTTTGAAGTGCCATTCTTTATTACTCGCCCACTGACTAGTGAGTAGTAGTGACTAATCACAACCAAAAAAAAAATCAAATGATTATCACTACTATTAAACGTATAACATATAGGGATTTCACACATGAACCTACCTATACCTTTTCCGAATTCTGAGAATAATATATATTGTTTTCTTCTAATAGCGCGTTGTGAAATATAGAAAACGACTATCATAATAGCTTAATAATTTTAACCACGTTCTCAACACTGTATTGCCCGTACTTATAATATTATAATAATATATACCTATACTGCGAACTAACCTGTTATTGTGTCATCTTCGAATTAAATCGATCCCACTATCCACGGATTTATATTAGGCTTTTGGAAAATAGCTGCAGACCAACTGCACGACTGTACGATGTGCTCAAAGTTGTGGCTATGGACGATAAATTCGTATCGAACGAACGACAGAGTCAGCGGGCCGACGACGGGAAACGAAATGAACGGGCGTCGGGTCCGCACGGCGCGAAATTTCGAATCACGCCGGCTCCCCGTTGTTGTTCCGGGCCAATGACAGCTCGCCGTCGTCTGGTCGCGCTGTCTCGGGATTTCGCGCGTTTCGTTTTCGTTGCGCTCGCCCCACGCACGATTTGGTGGGTGAAGTGAATTTTCCGTTTTCCCACCACCCGACGCGATGGATAAGTACCTACCACTTATGGTCGGAAAGTTTCCGCGAACCTTCCAATCGCGAGTCTATTATTGTTGTCAAATTGTCAATATATTTATATTATATAATCGGCTTTAACGTCAAAATCGTTTTTGTATTTATATTTATAACACGCATTCGTGTGTTAAAATTTGACATTCCAAATCGACCCTAACAGCCGAAATTTATCCCGAATATAGGTACCCATTACGTTTTGAAACGGCTAAAACGTTTTTATAAAAAAAAATAAAATAACATCCCACATCTGTAAAATTTATACTCGATAGTTAATGTCAATACCTAATTAAGGAGTTGGTCGCCAGTAGGCTAAGGTTGATTTAGCGCACCCACGTTCTATATTCGTAAAACAAATTATTTTGTGGCGCCCCCAATTTAACTATTGGCCGATTAGCGTCCTAAGCTGTAGCCTACTCAGCCTATTGGTTAATCATGCACTAGTTAATGTACAAAAAAAGTTTACACGTACCTACCTGCTCTAGAAGTTAGAAATAATTAACGTTTCATACTACCGTCAATTACTCATCTACTCATTACACTTTTGTTGATTGAGATTTAATTTAAAATAATTATTAAAATGTGTTTAGTTAGTACATAATCCAAATCTATATACTATCAATAAAGTCTAATTAATGCTCCTTATAAGAAGGTTCATACAGTAAAAAATATAAAATTAATAAGTACCAACTTAGGCTTTAAAAACGAAAAAAAAGCCAAATATGTTGGCATAATATGCCATCTTTTAAGAAAGTTTTCTGTGTCCATACTCCACACATAAAGTTAAGTCCTGATAACACTCAGTGGTTAAGCAGTATTGAATATTGTGCTTGATGTGCGCCTACTAGTTTAGAATAAAATAACAAGTTATAATATTATACATAGGAACTAAAAATATTGTTAAAATATTTGTTTGTTTTATACAAATATTATTGATGTCGATTTTCATAGATTATATTATACAATTATAAATAAGTATTAGATTAAGTTTTTTGAAAAATGATTTATAGTGCAATTGCAGTTTAAATGAATTTCGAGTAAAAAATTATTAATGCTTTAGCCATTTTTGTTTTAAATTTGAAGGCTACAATTAAAGATTATGTAGTTAAAAATTAGAATACCCTTTTAAAATTAAAAAAGGACCTACTTTTTTAAAAAGTAACGCAAGTAAAAATATATTTATTAATGAATACATCACCAAAAAGAATTATTAAATAACTTAATTAGAACACAGAAATTTGAAAATTCAAATAATATAGGCAACTTTATACACATATATTATAATGATAATGACAATAAAAATATTCTGATTGAGTAAGATCATTTAATATATTATATTATATTTAATATTTTAAACATTCGATTTTTTTTTATATGGTTATGACAGGCAAATTTATAAATCTATATTGAAATAACGACTTTAATATTTTTTTATTATTTACATTTCTTTTAACCAAGAAATATAATGCCTGTTTTTAGTAGAGTAAATTAGGTTTATAACACTCATTTTAAGTCTATAGAATTTAACAAATATTTTTTACCACAAGGTTAAAATGTTTTTTACGAATTACAATCAACACATTTTAACTTTGTAAACTTGGAAATAATTTCATACAAGATTAAAATAGTAAATTTAGGCACTTAAATTACACAAGCCATTTAAAAGCTTAGCCTCTCCCCAGTGGCTTAACTATAAAATTCTAGCCCATGTGCAATATTATTTTATTTTTTTGAATAAAATTAAAAAAATACACATCCAATTTATGATGTAAATGATAAAATATGTTCTGATGATAATATTTCTACCTGTTTCATGGAAGATTTATTTTTATACTCTATACGGGAATAATATTGTAATATATATAACCAAATAATAGTATAACATTTATAGATAACATTTTTTGTTATATAAAATATTGTAATTTTGTAATTTATTATTTATTATAAAATAGTTTAAAATTATTAACAAAATATCAAATTTTAATATTCATATTTTAAACAAAGTATCAAAATTCATGGGCCCCTTTTTGGACCTTTTAGGCCCCGGGTCTCTGTGCAATGCACACCTATATGCAATCATGAAGTTACGCCACTACCTCACCCTATAATATCATTCAATGGTTCTTGTCAATAAAGAGAAGACAACTGGGTAAAGTAGTTAATATGGTAAAGAAGGAGGTAGAATGTTTTTATTATTTGAACTTATTTTTAAGGGAGATTTGAGAGTATACACAGAACATTTTCATTAAAAAATCAATAATGCCTTAATTTATAAACAAAAAAAAATAAACGTATACATATTAAGAATAGCCAAACACACACACACATGTATGTATATATTATATATTATATTAAGTATTAAATCTATAACCAGTTTAATAGACATTATATCAATCAGTGAAAATTAAATACATACTTTTATAAGATATACAAATCAAATATCAAGTAAAAAAAAATAATAGTATATAAATTACAATATTTTAAGTTTTGTTAAATAATAAACAACATTCAATTTATAATAAACTAAAATTAATTGTATGATAAAATATTTTGCTTATTATGAATTCATAACTTTTTAAACAATTTTTAAAAGATGATTATTCATTTTTTACATACAAATAAATTAGTTGTGGAACTTTAAAACTTTTTAAAAAATAAATAAATAAATAAATGAAAATCATTTCATTATTTAAATAAAATTAATAAGTTTGTTATTACACAATCATATACCAATAAGCTTTCATTTTAGATATCAGTAATAATACATTTATTTTAGTTTTAAAATAAATAATGTATATAAAACATAATTTGAATTCGCCCAAAATAATACTACATAGTATATCAGAATTCAATAAAATAAGTTTCATATTAAATAACAAACACAATCCTCATTCTTGAAATAATAAGTATTTTTAAATTCAATCAATTTTGACTAGTTTGTTTACTTGCATAATATTTATCATAAGTAATATTTTATCAATTACAATGTTAGGAATATAAAACAGTTTAACTTAGAAAACATCAATTCTCACACAATTCTTAAATAAACTTGTAGTTAAAATACAATAGTTATTTAGACATTTAGAATAATCTATTTAGGTATGTTAAATATAACTTAATTATTTAATAGATAAAAATGCCTGTGTTTTAAATATCAATTTTACAAATCTAAATCTAAACAGATTTCAGAAATTTGTAAAAATAAGTACTAATATTACTGTTGAGAATCAAAGGTAAAAATCAATCAATATTAAAAACCCACAATCAATAATATTAATAGATGGACAGCAAATTTATATGAATAATAAGAACTTATTTATATGCACACATGTATTTTAATTACTATAAATGTGCTAATTGTATTTACTTAAAAATAATAATAATCTAGAAAACCTATAATTTTTATACATTTTGTTTAAATGTGTCTATATAAAGCTGTAATATATTAATTTTATATAGTGTATAGTGAAGATGAGTATATAATAAGAAAAATCAATTATTTTTATCAATAATTATTATTAATTATTTATTTAATAAAAATTATTTTTGTGTATTTAGATAAAAGTAAATATAATACACTAATAATCAAATAGGAAACATTACAGTATTAATATTATTCATTAATAAAAACATTTTTTGTAATATAAATATGGAATGCAGTTTTAAATATATTTGTCCCGTTATTTTAAACTTAATATATAATATTATCAAATATTTTATCAAGTTTATTTTCATACATTTTGTACGATTAGTTTAACTCTGTTTTATAAAGCAAATATTATAAGAAACTTCTTCTAAGAATCTAATAATTAAATTAAATTTCAATAAAAAATTTTTCTTAAAGTAAAAAGCAATAATAAAATGTATTAATAGTTCACTTTATAAAGAGTTTTTTAATCAACTATCACAATTGATAATCTGCCAAAGAAATAATTATTATGTAGTTCCATAAAAATTATTTTGATAAAATATTTGTTAAATTTTTACACAGAACTAAATATGTAATTTACATACTATTCAAATAACTTAAAAGAAAAACAAATAATACAAATATGTTAGCAGATTTGTCCTTTATTTGCGTATCACCCATGATCCAATGCGGTATTTGAACCATATTTTTAATACATCATAACCCATTTCAAGCCAACTCCATACAGGAACTATTTTAGAACCTATAAAAAAAATGAACAATGAAAATATCTAAGAAATTAAATATTATATTACTATATATTTACCTTCAATCTCTGTCCAATGAACTGGTACTTCAACTAATTTAAATTTCAACTCTTCAGCAACGTATAGCATTTCTACATCAAAAGCCCTAATAAATTACCAAACAAACATATGTAAGAAAAATTTAAGTTATAGAAATATATTTAATTATATACCATCCTTTAACATGTAAATTATTAAACAAAATTCTTGCAGCTGCCCGAGTGAATAATTTAAAGCCACATTGTGTATCTTTGATACTACGTACACCAAATAACCAGACATGAAAATGAAAGCACACCATCAAAAAAGTACGAAATATACTTCTTTGAGCCATAGATTCTGTTTCTAAATGAGCACGCGAGCCACACACAACTGCATGTAACTTTTTTGCACACTCAGTCATATCATCTAGTTAAATATAAAAATGGATAAAGTATTAAAAAAAATTAAAATAATACCTTATGTAAATTAACACAGTATTTTAACTCATTGTGTGTTAACAAATGGTACATTAAATACAAGTAAAATTGTACATAATTCATTAGTTTAATTATTTACATAAAAATTAAATTAATACTATACTTATAAATTAGAATAGGAACAACTTTAAGCAGTGGCATGAAACTGTTTTTAAATCACTGAGGTAAACTTTTTGGGGGGGTTACCACTCACCCACCCAAAACTCATTCAGAGTAGAGATTATCCGAATGAATTCAGTTAATTGGTGTAATACAGCAAGTACCGTATGTCGCTACTGACTTAAAAAAACAATATCTACAATAAAAATTGTATGGAATAATAGTTATTCTATATAATCTTCAATTAAGAATAGTTTAAGCATAGTAGATATAAAATCATTATTTTGATATTAAAAAATATTGATTACTTTCAGGAGAAATAATATACTTAATACTTATTTTCCATAAATAATTTTATCAAAATGGAAACAGAAATTAAAAAAATGACAATTTTTATATAAATACATAAAAATATAAACAATATAATACAGTGGTCGCCATTTATAGTGTTCACTGATTATAAGAATAAGCCGTTTATAGTGATAAAAAATCCCAGGAACGGAAGAAACAACCGTGTTCAGGTTTTCGGTTATTGTGATCAGAAATAATCATGTCAGAAATATAAAACATAAATAAGTAATTATTTACAATAATATTAGGTACCTTGTGTACAGGAAAAACGAATACGAATGACAATTATCGTGAACTTTAATCGAGTTAATCTTATCTAATGTAACCCACGTAATGAACGATACTTCATATCGTACATGTTTCATACATTTTTTGAAAAAATCTAAGTTTGTTAAATCACGTATGTATTTACTATTTTTACATGTTACAAAGTATATTTAATGTTGTGTACAAAATAAAGTGTTCAAAAAATTATTAAAAATATTAAGATATAATAAATAAAAAATAATAATAAATATAATTTAAATATTTAATAATTTTTACGTTATTTTCTACCTGTTTTTCTAGTCACCGCTTATAGTGATTTCCGGTTATAGTGATCAAAGTACTCTAAAACTACCAGAAGCGGCGACTACTGTATAAACATATTTCATACAAAGTCTATTTAACTTGTTAATAATATTTTTTAAATTTAAAATTTCATTTATTATTTACCTATGTTAAAAATGTGGAATACATATTTATTATTAGAAGATTAATTTCAGAGATATTTTGAATTATAATTTATACAATTTTTACAACACATCAGTTCATAGTATTAGTACACCAACACTTAAAATATCCTAACCATTTCCATTTTTTTTTTTTTTTATCTAAAATGTAAATAATACATAAAGTGTAATAACAAATAGTATTGTGGATGCAAATAGAAGCGAGATTAATGTTTATAAGTTATATGTAACAATGTATATTTTCAATAGTTGAAGTACCTATCTGGTCGTATGAATCATTATTATTATTATTTATTGTTTAATAAAATAACCAACTTAATAGTCATAAAGTTTTTGATAACGAAAACAACACAAACTAGTTCACAGGCCACATAAATTTAATTTTAATCTAAATAAATTCAGAGAAAAATTTATAAAATAGTTAAGTTATAAATTAAAAGGTTTGTGGAATGAATTTGATTAGTGTATAAAGTATCTACATATTTCATAAAATAATACCATTTCATACTTCAACTCTTACATATCTAAAAATACAATGGACATATAATTATATATAATCACTAGCATAGTAAAGCATAGTAAATCATTCAGACACATTAAACTTTTAACTTGATTCTTAGACTTTCTTTTTCTATTTGTGTTATAATTTGAATTTATATTTATAAATCTACTGTCACACTAATGACTTCTAAATTGTCTAAATGAATAAATTAATATATTAAATTAATGGAAAAGTAATTTAAAAAATTATATTTTGATTATGTTTTATTCATTATTCCTTAGATATTTTAATTATTTATTTTAGACGAGTAACAAAACTTAGCCATATAGTTTTCTCAAATATGCCAACAAATGTACAAATAAAACCTTGATTTTATAATTGAAGAAATAATTGATGAAGTGTTTATTTATGTTTTTAGTTACTTAAGTGCAAAGTATATCTTATATATTTTTATATTATTACTTGATGCTAAGAGGAGTAATGCTGATTCTAATTGTTCTAAATCTTGAAAACTTGTTGCACCATCAGCATCAGCAAATAACAAAGTACGTCCACGTGCACTATGCATTCCCTGTGAGAATGACATATTTTAATAACTTTAAAATTGGAATATCTAATTTATTGGTAAAAATTCAATTATTTTACTCACCAAGGAAACTGCTCCTCCCTTTCCACGATTTTCGTATAACTTTAAAAGACGTATCTGATCTGAACCATACTGCCGCACATATTCCATAACTACATCACATGTCCCGTCAGTACTCCCATCACTAACAACAATTACTTCAAAAGTCCATTTTCGACTGACGTCCGTCAAAAAATTTAAGCATGAATCGAGCATAGGCCTTACTAAACACAAAGTTTTAAAACAAATAAAATAAATAGATGATTAAATTTAGCTTACTCCTGTCCTGTTCATTGTACGCAGGCACTATGACCGACAAATCTAAAGTGCTTTCATCACTCAGACTAGGAAACGGCACTTGCTTGCCTTTTTCGTCCGTGAAATGTTTTTCATTGTCAGCCCTATACTCATGCGCGCAAGGGGAACGCCTGTAGTACAACATCCAGTTTATGTATATTACACACAGCACCTGAAACACAGGAGAAGTTCAGTGCGAAAACGAAAAAAAAAACGCGACTACAATAGATGCTAACCGTGAGCCCGAAAAATGTTTGATATAAATACGGCAGAAGTTCAACAAAACTTAACGTTTGCGGCGATGAACCATCACTATTTAGAATTACCGCAGCCGATCCCATTATCACATACACGTCATGCCACTGTGAACGAAGTACAAAGGTGAGTAATAACTGCTTGAAATGTCGATAAAGCTATTGACGAGATCCCGACTACGTTTGCAACACGAACAGTTGTCGGTGATACACCGCCGCGGTAAACGGCATCAGTCGGCTGTCGACTTTTATTCATTATCCTTATCTGTATGGGGGTAAAAAAAGACACGTACAAGATACGTTCGCCTTATCTCGGATGTAACGTTTGATTACAATTTATTGTTGTTTTTTTATTATTATGCCGTATGGCGTATACAGACTACCTACGTATAAAATAGTTTACGTTTGCTGATAACAGTTTTTATATTTTACCGATCAAAATTTTAAATTTATTACCTAGTATATAATATAAATATTAAATATTATTATGTTATAGCATTTACTTTGTACATTATATGCACACACACATTTGCTGATAACAAGTGTGTTGCGGCAACATCGAACTGAATAAAAATTATAATATATCTAATGTTTTTGCAACTTAAAAATACACGTTCTACCTACGTGTCTTTTAAATGTTATATTTTCAAATCAAAAAAATGAAGTTTAAGTTTCATTTCTCGTTGATGATTTTACTGCTCATTCGACACGGCTTGTGTTCACGTCATTATGACAGACACCGTCTTTTAGAATTAAGGTGTGTCTCAAGGATTTCCTATTTTTTGTCCAAATCAATAGAGAAATTAATTTTAATTTTTTTTGTTTTTTAAAGATCGGAAGTGAAAGAAATGTTTGAACATGCATATCACGGCTACATGAAATATGCTTATCCTTATGATGAGTTACGACCATTGACATGTGATGGTGTGGACACTTGGGGCAGGTACATATACCTACCTTGTTTAGAGTCATTTCAATAATGAATATACAATAAACATGTTATAACTTATTTATAGTTATTCATTATCATTGATTGATGCTCTAGACACTCTAGTTGTAATGGGACTACATGATGAATTTAATAAGGCAGTTGACTACATAAAGTATAATGTTTCATTTGATGCCGATATCAATGTATCAGTTTTTGAGACAAACATAAGAGTTGTAGGTGGACTGTTAAGTGCTCATATGTTGTCTCATAGGTATAACATATTTTTTTTTAAAACATAATCAATTACAATACATTTATCATACCTACTGTTCATAATAAAAACATAATTATTGCTATTGTTATTATTAATCTTTGTATTTAGAGCCACAACTGAATTAGAAGTTGGATGGCCATGTAATGGACCATTGTTACGCATGGCTGAAGATGTAGCTAGAAGATTATTACCAGCATTTGATACCCCTACTGGTATGCCTTATGGAACAGTTAATCTTCGATCTGGTGTACCAGAAGGCGAAACAACTGTAACTTGTACAGCAGGAGTTGGTACATTCATATTAGAATTTGGAACTTTGTCTCGACTAACTGGTGATTTTATATTTGAACAGGTAAATGATAAGTAACATCATTAAAATATTATTTAACAACTCATTGAGGAAATTATTCTTATATTTTTATAGTTGCATTTAATTGTTTTTAATTTTTGCAATTAATAAACATTTTAGATCATCCAAGTTTTTCAAAAATTGTAAATTAAATTATAAACATTGCTATATTTGTTGATAAATATTTTTTATTTATTTATTCTTTTTTTTTAATATTATTCTTTTTATTTAGATTTTGAATATTTATCATAGCTAATGTTTATTAAATTTAAGCAATTTGATTTGATTTTCAATTCTAATATTGTTTAAATAAATAAATTATACCATAATGTATTACTACTTCTGTATAGCAAATCAGCGGTTCCCAACATTTTTAGTTGTGAGGATCCATGGCGGATCTATCCCCCCCCCCCCCCATAGCCGTGCAAAATTAAATCTTGTTTTGTAAATTTAGTAGAATAATGCTTATATACATGTAATGTGCGAAAATATTTTATATCCCCCCCCCCCTATGAGAAAATCCTAGATCCGCCACTGGTGAGGACCACCAATTTTGTAAAATAAATCTTTGAGGTTCACTAACAGGCAATAGCACATTGATATGTATTCATATAATATATATATTATATGAATATGAGATAAAACTACATTCAAAAGTTTGATACTATTAATTGTACACTTATTGTACACTGTAGTTAATATTGATTAAATATTATTAGGTATATAACAAAAATATATAATAATATTATTTTAAATATATATAATATTTAATAGTATATGGTTCATTACCCAGTACCATGCTGCTCTCGGCCCACTTGTGGGCTGCAGCCTATAAGTTGGGAACAGCTGTAATAAATCATTTTCTAAAATAGGTAATAGCCTAATCAATTAATATATGTGTAATATATAAACCTTATTATAGTTCAATTGAACATTAATTTTATAATAATAATATATTTACAGTGGAAGTAGGTATATTAATAGTTAAGGACTTAGACTGAGTATTATTATGTAAATATTTTATAGTTAATGCCAATAGTTTTATAATTAAGTACATACTATTATGTAATACACAGCATGTGAGGCCTTCAATATTTTTACTTTTTAATTAATAGGTAGTTTAAAATATTAATCTTAAAGTAAAGATATCTGATAAATAATTTTAGTATTAATTTTGATATTATATTTAATTAATTAAAATTTGCTCATAATTTGTATAAAAATAATGGTAAACCTAAGTTACTATCCATAGCTAAAAAAAAATATAAAATATGTAAGTAAATATATAGCATTTTTGTTATTTAATTAACTTGAAAGGAAAATATATAAATATTTATTTGTGTAAATTCAAAACTTCTCATTTGTATTTTTTATTTTTAATTGATAAATGATAAGTGAGACAAAAATTAATTTCTCGCTTATATTTCTTCTTACATTAGTTTATTTTTTATAACAATTATAACTATTTTAGTCAATTATATTTTCTAAATAAAATAAATGTCTCAATTAAAACATTTTACTTTAAATTACCAATATATGCAATAAATTTAAATTATAACATTCATAATTCCATAAACATAATATGGATTTGTAAAATATTTATCATGTGTCATATTCGTTCAAAAATTACTTGTTTGAAAATAACCTAATAACCTTAAACTTAATAAGTTTTCAATGTTAATCAGATGAAAATTTTATATTTTAATCAGAGCTTGAATAATTTTTATCAAATTTAATAAATAATAACTAATGTATCTAAAAAATAATAATTTCAAATTTGAGTTGAAAAAAACTAGTTTTATTAATTTTAATTTTTTATCTTTATTCAATTTATTAAAATCTAACTAAACAGATTGAGTATATTTTTTCAATGAAAAAATTTTATTTTTCTTAATAAGATTCTTCTGGACTATTTCTGATGAACTACTAAAATGATATATTATCGTATAATAATATGCTACAAAGTAAAACAATGATTTTTTTTTACCTGATTTTAATTTTAATAATGACATAATGTAATCACTAATGTTACATTCTTGTTTTGGTAATAGAAATTATCAAAATAAGTAGGTTACACATCATAATGAAAACCAATCTGTTTATACTAAAAAATTATAGTAAATTAATTTTTCAATGCTAAAAGTTAATAATAAAAAAAAAATATTGTAAAGACTGGTAGAATATTATTTTAAACTCCTAGTTATTACTGTTAATTTTAATTCACACGTACCCAATATTTCAGTCCAAAATAATAGCTTAAAATAATTAATTATCTAAAAATGTTTTTCTTTTGATGATTTTAAACATTATAAGTATAAGTAGTATTTTATTATTTGATAGGTAGCTTTAAAAGCTCTTCATTCATTGTTCAACCATAGATCTAAAATGGGATTAATGGGTAATCATTTGGACGTGTCTTCTGGATTATGGATTGCACACGATTCAGGCATTGGTGGTGGGATTGATTCATATTTTGAATACTTAGTTAAAGGATCTCTGCTATTTAACCTGCCTCATCTAAGAAGTATGTTCGATGAATTAAGAAAACCTATTGATAAGTATTCAGCAACTTCCACTGGGTGGTATTTTTGGGTGAACATGCAAAAGGGCCAAGTAACAATGCCCATATATCAGTCATTAGAATCATATTGGCCAGGGCTTTTAAGTCTAATAGGTAATTATACCTTAATATCATTAATAATTCGGATATTTAATAGTATGTCTTTATATTGTAATCCCTAGAGTTATTTTGATTTTATTATTTTAATTATCATATGATAAACTCTTATCAAATCTAACAATTTATAATATTTGAAATATTTTGAAGTACATTCTATTATTTTAGGTGATATTGATATTGCCATGAAATCAATGTCAAATTACCACGATGTACTTAAATTATACGGTTTTACTCCTGAAGTTTACAATGTTGTCAATCAAGAAGCTGCTAGAGATTCATTTCCATTACGTCCTGAATTAGTCGAGTCTGCAATGTATCTGTATAAAGCAACTAATGGAGATCCTTATTTACTAGACATAGGTAGCGACATTCTACGTTCAATTCAACACAGTAGCCGCACACGATGTGGATATGCCACGGTAATATATAATATATATATTTTATTTTATATTTATATATATTTTTCATATTTATAAAGGAAAATATAAACAAGTGCTCAAGTTAAGTTTTTTTTAAATGTTCATTTTAAAATGATATTTATGAATTTTAAATTATTTATAACTAAATTTTGAAGGTATTTGCTTTTTTTTTCTATTGCTCTAAAACAAAACAATATCAACCATAAATTTGATTAATACTACATGGAATCAAATTCAGAAAATGTTATATTGATTTTTTTGTATTATTAATATTTTTTAAGGTTTTTATTTTTGGTATTTTTTTTGCTTTTAAGTAACATTTTAAAAAAATTGTTCAAAATGTATTTTAATCTCGATTTTATCTTGTAATTTTTAATTCAATTTAACAAATTAATTTAAGATAAATAGCAGACTTGAGAATAGAAATCTATTTTATTATAATACCTTTTTTCTTTAATAATTTAATAAACTAATAAATACTTTTAATGCACATTTTGAATGCTTTTTTGAAAGCTCAAAAAGTATCAAATTATGATAAGTGCATGCATAGATTTCATCTTAAATTGTTGCATGTTAAATTAGGTAAACAGTCAATAAATTACTTTCTTTTTCTTAAGTCAGGCAGCACATTCATAATTTATATAAACTAGTAGATAAACATCAAAATAATTAAAAACAATAAAATACAATAAAAAATAATTATAGACTAATAATTTTTAAACATATTTTAAATTTATAAAATATAATAAATAACCTTAATATATTGTATACAATATATTTCACATATATAAACCTTAAATAAATTTAGTTAAAAATACACATTTTTTAGTAGTTTAAGTTTATTGTTATGTATTAAAATCATTTATTTATACAATCCACATAAACACATCTTAACTTATAAGTATTAAAAGCTTAGATGAGTTAAGTGGTATGGCATTAAACTATTAAAGGTAGGTATTCTGCAAAATGTTGGTGTACTTTTATATTCTTCTAAATATAGAAGAGCTAAGTAGGTAATTAACTATTTAATCAAAATTTAATTTTTACATTTCCATATCCTTAGTTAATTACTTTACTTTGGACTATGAAATCTTAATAATAATATGAAATATATGTTTTGCATAAATGTTTTTGAGTTTTTTTTACTTACAGATTTTCCCAGACCAAATTTGTGTTCTTGGTTGATTTTTTATACTTTTATTAAGCTAGAATATGTTTTTCGCAGAGCTTTGCTTTGCTATCAAGCTAAAAATAAATTTTTAAAATTTACTAATACCTCTATATTAAATATATACTTTTACCCATATTACATTCTTTTCAAATTATAAAGTCAACATTAATATTTACCATTATAAAGTTATGGATACTAAGTTATGATTTTCTAGCTTGAAACCCATCATAGTTAAGTTGAAGCTGTTTTAATTAATTAGATGAAGTAAAAATTTGTTTTGACTGAATATTAGATTAAAACAAAAGAAGATACTTAGGTACATTAAAAGTAATATCAAAATTCAAATAAATTATAATACTTTTTAAAACATTAACTTAACCTATTCATTTTTTAATCTTTGTTTTTAGATTAAAAGCTGCAAAAAACATTCTCTTCAAAATAGGATGGAATCTTTTTTCCTTGCTGAAACAACTAAGTATCTTTATTTACTTTTTGATCCCGATAACTTTATACATAATGATGGAAGTCATGGTAAAGTTTGGAACACAGCCGGTGGCCGCGAATGCATTGTTGATGCTGGTGGATACATTTTTAACACAGGTAAAACTTATTTATTCTTAAGTATCATAGCATTGGTAAATTGATGTTTTAGATTTTTAGTGAATGTATTTCTAGAGGAATTTTATCAAATTTGTATGTTTTTATTTTATTTTTACTGTAATATTTGAAACAGAAAATTTTCTCTAATTTTCAATACTACTAGTTTTTGCTTAAAATTTAATATGGATTCTAGTTGATACTTCAGAAATTAAAAGTATCATACAAACACCAGTTTTTAACAAAAACCATTATGATTTTTGTTTATGAAAACTGTTTTTTAGTTATTGATCAATTATCAGTTATCACGACCAAAATAAAAACAGTCAGTTTTAAAATAAACTTCTCATTATGTAATCGTTTACTTGTTCAATTAATATGTGACTTCTTTGTGAAGTTCAATATGTCTCGTTAGAACTTTTTTCCTAGATAAAAGCATAAATAAACTATTACACTACTCATTTCTTCACTAGTATGTTATTTTTGAATGTGCTCAATTGTTTTATCAAAAAGGTAAAACAGACTAGTGTTTGATATTAATATATGAATGAAGAATCAGAATGTTTTTTTTTTTGCGTAGAATAATCTATTCAGTTCAAATTTAACAAATCCATTTTAATGACCTTTTTATTGACTAAGTTACACCTAGTTATTTTAGTTTAAAATTTAATTTGCATAAGCTTGTTTATGTAATAATTCTGACTATACTCACTATACTATAATTTTTTTTTCTGTATTTTTTATAATTTATTTAGAAGCTCATCCTATAGATCCTGGAATATTGCACTGTTGTTACATGGCTGACAATAACGATTGGTCGCATCGTCAACAGCCTAAATATCAACGTTTTATGAAATCTTCATTGGTAGTCGACCAAAACAAAGAATCAACCAATCAAGGTATGTATTAAAAAAAAAAAATGCAAATACAAATATTATTTCATTTTGCTACATGTCGCGATTATTCTGCAAGACGTGTGACACTGGCCTTATGGTTTTGCTTGCGGATCACACATTTTAATAGCAAACTTGATTTTCAAAAACGAGTTTTTTTTTAATTTTTGATTACACTGATATAGTTTTCAATAATCTAAATATATAATTTTTCTATTTCGGCTAGTTGTAAAAAATCCAATATTACTTATTAGTTATTAGCAAAATACATAATTGTTGCTGACAGTGCCGTAACCAGGGAGGGCACTAAGGCAACATGCACTCTAAATATATATATATATATTTTTTTTTTTTTGTTGGTTGTAGTATGGTGTACAGAGATTCCTTATAATTGATGTAATTAATATATTTTTATAACTCAAAGTAAATCTATGATAAATTATTCTTAATTTGAATTCATAAATGCTAAATAGCTTATTGTTATGATTAAGTATGATTTTAAAATATATTATCGATTTCAATTTGTTCGTTAGATATCTTCAATATTTATTTATAAATACGTGGTATCCACCAAGCACTGTACACCTAATTAAAGTACAACATACTTATAGATAATGTGTATAATCACAATTCCTAAAACATAATAATATAATTAAAATAATGTAACTCGGAGACTACTATTTTTTTTATTTGTCATACCTAACCTATATTTGGAAAGTACGTCGTACTTGGTTTTGCTGTATTTTTACAAAATATCCAGGGATAAAATAACCTATATAAGAACAAAAGTTCCATATAAAATATATATATATAAAAACTCTGTAATATTAATATATATATTTTTTTTATTTAGATACATTGTTCATTTTTAAATCACATCTTAATAACATTTAATATTAATAATACAGTTTTAAAATAATAGTAAAAATAACATGTTGCGGTTTATAGAAAATAAATTATATCTTTATTTATAGGTAGTGCTTTAGGTACACTATATGATAGTAACATATGTTAGTTATGTGTGCTATTAGTTTGCCTCAAAATTTTTTTATAAAATTGGTGATCCGCACAACTAAAAAAATTGGGAACCGCTGTCGTTGACAATTTAGTAAAATACCGAACATCGTTATCAGTGGCAATATAAAAATTCTTTCTTCTGCCATCATACTTTGGATCATAAAGTAATTCTCAATACGTAGGTATTCTAGCATTGCAAAAACAAGAAAAAAAATAAGGTGCCCCTCTCCTAAAAAAAAAAATGTCTGGCTACGGTACTGATTGTTGTTAAACGAGTACTGTTCTTAAAAATAATACAATAAATACAGAATACACGTATATGTCTATTGTCTATTAGTAAATAAAGAATACTACTATGAACTATAACTAGATATTTAATTTTTCCTATCTTCCGGCGTTCATCATCGTTTTAGGTTTTTGTTCTAATACTAATAAGTTATTAATAATAACCGAACCTACCTAATAAGTACTTAATTAATAATCACAAATGAATAACTTAGGCATACTATATACAATATACATAATACACTTTTCAATTGTACCGAGAATTCTATCAATCGTTTGCCACTTATACCAACTAGGTCTATTTATTTGATCAATTTTCTGAAAACATTTGAATTTGTCAACTAGTTAGATACTTGAAAACGTTTGTAAGATGGAGATAATAATATACTTATTAGTAAGTACTTATACTCGCAGATGTGTCTTCATATTAACTGTGTTTTTTTAACATTCTATAAAACTTATTTTTTCTTAAAAATTAATGAGCCTATTAAATATTTACAAATGACATATGTAAATATGTAATATATATATAAAAGATTAGGTATAGAACAAATTATTTTAGCACTCTAAATTTACATTTAATGTGCCAATGTGCGGTTGAACAGTTAAGTAGGCAATTTTATCAAAAATATAACTTTGTTATGCGATATAAAAGCTATATAAAAATGTAAACTTTTTCTTAATTCACTTTTTATTTCACTCTCCTTCTCCAGCTAGAGGTACTGTGACTGGAGAGAACGGAAGCTCCGCAAGCGGCCATGGTTTCACAGTGGACGAGAGCAGCGTCTATTGGACGCAACATGCACACGAAGATCAACGGCCACAATTCAAAAATGACCATCAAAAACCGACATCAGATGCAGATAGGTTTTCGGGTAGATCACCGACGATGGAATCACTGCAACCACCGCCAATGCCGCCTCCGTCGTCACGACCGCCAGTGATTTATCGGACTGACGACCAACTACAGGACAACAGGAGGCAAGAAAACGACAGAGAAACCGCCGATAATGATGACAAACGGTTTGAGTCTTCGACTCAGTCGCAGGAGAATACCGTGAACTTGGACGTTTCTGGTTCAACGGTGACAGTCGATTCGAACGATTTCCATGACTACGATGACGGGTTTAAAGATCCTACAACTTCCAACCGTCAATATCAACAACCGTCTTCCACTGATTACGATCACAACCGTAACGACAATGGTGACGACGAAAATTGGAAAGCCAAACAGCACCGTTGGACAAGCGTAAAACGGCAAAAGGACTACCAAGATGACGACGACGCTTCGACATTCGACCATGACGATGGCGACAACGGTTATCAAGTACTCGCCTGCCCAGCGAGTAATAACTTTTACACGCATTATCGGTGGTGACAACGGATGAAGAAATATTTCACCTGGTATCCTTGTTAATTTATATATTTATTACTATGATACTCTGTTTGATAATTTTGTTGTTGGACCAAATAATATAATATCGTTTATAATATTATTACAAACGCCTCGTTGTTCAATAATATTATAATACGTATATAATCCGAAAGTACCTACTTACTTACCTGTTTTGAATACATTGTAATTATTATTTTATCGTGTATTTTATTTTGTATTTCATACTATATTCCGAATGCTTTAAAAAAAGTTGTTTTTTAATATACTTACTATTTTTTTTATTAATATTTTATGCTCATGGTCCGCTAGTCTACAAACTTAACATTGACCAAAAAGTAATAATATAGGTATGTACAGTATTATATTTGTTATTGTGTTTTAAAAAAGACTATATTTTTATTTGAGATACGTGATGTGTCTTGAGATTATACGAAATACAATTAATGTACTTATTGATATGGTTTTAAAACATATACCTTTACTCTGTTTTTTTAAATTAATAACTATCCAAATACTAATTTTAAATGTTTTGGAAATGTATTTAAGGTATGACGAACAACGTACATCTTACTTATGAGTTTTATTATGTGTTTTTGAATGATTTACGATTGTGCGTAAAAAACACCTGTATCCGGCTATACATTATAACTACTGTGTACTTGTTAAAAATTGAACATTACCCAACAATTTTTCTAGTTAAGTAAATTCAAATTCAGGCAGGGGCGTTAGCTAATCGTTGCGCACGTATTATAATAATAATAATAATATACATAAGAGTAACGAAGCATTTTCACGAGTCAATTTATGTATTCGAGTGTATAGCTTGTATCTAAGTGATCTGACTTCTGATATAAAACACACATTAATTTCAGAGATTTTCTTAAGATTTATTTTGAGTTTAATACGTATCTATTACGTATACTTACGCAATCTGTCTACATTGAAACAATTTGAAAAAAAAAATAATATTCTTTTTATAATATGACATCACATTATTTTCAACGGATAATGTTGATTTAATTCATTGTTATACTTTTATTTAACTTAAAAATATTCATCAAATAAATGCATTAAGTTCTAGTCAGCTTAGGGCAAAGTTCGCTTAGAAGGGCGTAGCTCGTTTACCAAAAATTACCTTCGTCATTTGTTGTTTCGCTAAATGTTATTACGTATAAGATTTTCGTTTCGCTCTAACTAGTTTAGATCAATTTAAAATTAAGTTGTCAACAATAGTTTATAAAAGATATTCATTTTCCCGTGTTTGGTATTACCTACAGTGTATGAAGAATATAAATTATACGTCAATTGTAAAATAATATAGTAATAGAAAATAACAAAAGTCATCAAGATGAAAAGTTTCTATTAATTGATGAGAAGAATATAATTTTATTTTATAAATTACGACCATGAAATAAAAAGGTAGTAACCAGTAGGTAAATTGAGTTCCCCCAATAAGCGTATAAAGAGGTAAATCGAGTTCCAATAAAAAAACAAATTATGTATTTTTCAATAATCTTAGTTAAAAGTCAAATCAGTGATAGGTTATAATACCTATTATAAATAAGATATAAATTGTTTAAACACTTGCTATATTTTACAAATTTAAGAAGAAATAATATAGGTACTATTTGTATATAAATATAATTTAAATTAAGACTTTATAATATTTTATCAACACTTCTAGCCGTAATAATTTAAACCTAAACAGTGTATTGAGTGGCGTAATTAAAATATTATTTTATTTTTATGATACATAAACAGAAAAATTAGCTTTAACCATTTTATAATATTATTTAATGAATAATGTGTTAATATGTGATTTTTAAAAATTAAAAAACCCTATTTTTTATCATGATTATGAGTGTAAATGCACGATTACAATATTTATTTTGATAATAAAAAACTTGGTTTTAATTTCAAACTATTGAAACATTTGAAACTATTATTACCATTAGAATCAGAATAAAATGTCAAGTATAGATAATTTTACTTGATACGTATATGTTTATTAGATTTTGTAAAAAAATAAAAACCTTATTTTTATTCAGATCATTTACTACTAGAAAAATTAATTTCTTTTTCAAATATCATTTATTATAATAAAATATCGGTAACGAACCTAATAACCTCAATAATATCATTATTGATTAGGTATATATATTTTTGAAAAAAAGATTGAAGTATTGAAATATCTAATTATAATATATATAAATAATAAATATATATATATATATATATACATTTTGTTGTTATCTGTTACGTACACAATGTTAATTTTATTTCGGGGAAAAAAATCAGTAGAATTAAAATTTTTTCAAGTAGTAAAAAGTGCTGGTATATGGTTGGATCCGAGTTCCATTCCATAGGTACCTATTATATAAAAATCAAATTTAAAGATATACTAGTTCAGTTCTGAGTTTTTAATGGATAAGCTAATTTTCTAAAAATATTCAGGCGAATTTTCTGTACATGATTTAATTTTGAGTTACCTATTCAAGCCATTAAAGCATAAACAAGGTTTTTCACCACCTAGTGGAAAGTATAATAGGTACCTATATTTTAGGCTGACATATTGGACGCCCAGGAATTGGACCACAATTAACCTTTTTTTCAAAAAGGTATATGATAATTGAACCAATAGGATTTTATATTAGGTAATAACATGTACACCCGGTTGTTGGGTTACTATTAAAATTTAAACTTCAATAAAATAATATTTAATAAATAAAACGTCACATAATATAAATTGCTACAATACCTAACACTTCAGTGCACACGAAAGTTTATTCGAAGCGACCGCGTGTCTTATAAAAAGGTAATAAATTATGTGATTTTATTATGATATCGAATAGTAGGTGCCGCCATGAAATAAAATTAATGGAAATAGCCAAAAGTGTAATTTACAAAGATTATAAAATATCGCGATCGTTTAGTTGATTGCAAACTATGTTATCCACATTTAGTGTGTATATATATGTATGTGTAAATTTGTAAAATCTGTATAACATTATATAAAAAATAATTATATTTTTATGCAGGTATTAGAAAAAATTTTTTAATAATCTTTATAATATACTAATATATTAATTTTCTGTTATATGTTTAAGGCCCAATCTCAGGATACACTTTAAAAATATAGATTTAATTAGTAGCCTAATCTACGGGTAGCAGTGGCGTAGCCAGGAATTACCCGAGGGGGGGGGGGGGGGGTTAATGACCTTTTTTTTTTCACACCTCTAAGAAATATTGTCCGGGAGCGGTAAAATGTACTTAGTTGTACGCTAATTGAATAATACATTTCATACATAAGAATAACAGTTAACAAAACTATAAATTTATATACATTGTAATAACAACTTTTTTTTTAAGCCAAGGGGGGGGGGGGGTTGAACACCTAAAACCCCCCTGGCTACGCTACTGGGGTAGTATAAATGATACCTATCATTACATTCAAATTTAAAATAATTATTATATTGACTTATTTTATATATACGCCGTCCGGTTACGTACGGTTACGACAGTGCGACGCCTTTGCGGGCGCCGGTTACCAGGGTCCCATGCACGGTTGTCGTGCTACCAACGCGACGGACGCGAAAACTACCCATGTTTCGTGTGTCGTCGGGTCGGTTGGAACCATAGACCTGAAGTTCTAAGTAGTAGAGTATACGGTCTATGGTTGGAACGGACTCGCGAGTTAAGGGACAACGCGGCGGCCGTTGGCCCAAGTGTCGTCGCCGCGAAGCGAGCCCCATCTCGCCTTGGCGTACCAGGGCTCCATCAATAATCAATTCGCTCACTCGACTCTGTCGCCGCCGCCGTAATCGACACGGCTACCAGTATGCCGATATAGTACCTCCGATGTACCAAGACCTCATAATGGATGACATGAAATAAATAGACGAAAATTATTTCGATTTCTGCATCGTCGTCGGCGCTATGTTTTATTAAATGTATTTTATTATATTCGACCGATAATGTTAAACGAGACGACTGGTGAGTTGAGACGGCCTGCAGGTTTTTTTTTCATGAAAGGCACACGGACGGTATTCAGTTTTTTTTATCAAAAATCGAAATTGTTAAAATTTTTTAAATTATGAAAAACCAATTTGCAATTAGCGGTCAAAATAGTATTTCTCACTTAGGAAAATGTTGTTTAAAATGTTATCAATGAATATAATATCCACATTTAATGTATATGAAAACTATTATCGGAAATAAATAATTATTTTCTATACAGTATAATTTATGAAATTAAATTTATATTTAATTTAAATTCATATTTTAAATCGCCAAAAACTGAAGATACCTTTTCGACGTTTTTAAATTTATTTTTTTAAAACGTACTTAGCGTATTTTATGTTGTATAATGAATGGTATTTTTTTTCTTAACGCTTTCGTCTAAAATAACATATTATGTACATAATTAGTTGTCAGATGTCTTCAAAAGCTAATGATGATTTAAGTATCAGCTACTCGTAAAAAACAAGCCGTAATAATTCGTCAGCCTTCCTTTCTTTTTTTTTTAAATCTCATAACAAAATGTAAACAAAATGACAATCCATTATGAAAACAATATAGACGAATAATATTTTGAAAGTACGCATATTATAGGGCGTACAAGTTCATTTTCTTGCACGTAAATTAGGTATTTATTATTTATTGGGTTATTATTATGATAAAAAATGTGATTGGTGATAACTAGAGCCCGGATTTGTATGTTTTCGCACATTTTTTTCCTTTTCACTTTTTTATATTTTTTTAAATTATCTTCCCGAATCATACTAATTGGAATTCACTGCTAAATTTTATTTTGCATAATTTTGCATACCTATTTGGCCGTAAATGCATATTTGTTGCATATTTCAATGAATGCGCTGTTGCGAAAAACTTTTGATCGGTAGGAAGCGGAATTAGCGATACAGTTTTAGCTATCTAAATCTAAAATACGTATTATGTGTAAAATATTATTATATGTATGCATAATTAAATGTATACATTAGAAATAGTCGAGGTAACCCCATAGGCCTCTTTTTCAGGGTATGCAGAAGGTGGATACATGGCTCTCTGGAAATGGGGGAAATTCCCCCCCGTTAAGGACCCCTGTATCCGGCCTTGAGTGCACCCCCTGAAACTTATTTAAAGTATGTACGATTCTGGTAAAATGTATACATAAATATTGAAATATCTTACTGTTTAATTAAAAATTTTTTACTTATAACTCAAATATAAATAAGTACAAAATAAAAATAACAAAACTCAAAATAGTTAGAATTAAGTATAATGTTTTATCATACAACTTGTAAAAATAAATAAAATTGCGAACATAATTCGTATAATTGATTATTATAAATTAATAAATTAAATATAACACTTTTAATTTGAAAAATGGTCTTTGATATGTATGAGACTCTGTATTCATTCAGGGTATGCAGCAGCATACCCTGCATACCTCCTGCGCACGCCTATGGGTAATCCCATAGTCTTAAAATAAATAGTTCATCTGCTGTAATCTAATCGTTATTGTCGTTTACGATGTAATACATTTAATTTTATAATATAGTTATATACCTAGTTATAATAACAATAAAGACCCAAATCAAATGATTTTAAGCCATTTTAAATTTGCCTCAATTACTTCAGTTGATTGTGAACGATCGTTTTCGATATACCAGCATTTATTAACAGACAGATGGCATAGTTTTATCGAAGAAAAACTTGAATATCATATTTTAATAATTAGAGAAATAGTAAAAAATAAAAATACATTTTGAATTGTGTATTTTATTTTTTTTTAAACAGTAATATTTATATATTTGTTTATACGTATTCTCATTTATACATGTATATTTTAATATATTTTATTATCTTATATTTTTATGCCGAGTTGGAAAGTTTAAAAGCATTCGAAACAAATTTTTCTCTTCTTAATCTCGGCTGTGGTTGGAAATTAATTTGATTTCGTACATTTTCAATAACAAACAAAATTTGCAAGTCATCAAAATTAGACATTTTATTATTATTATTTTTTCTTTTTTTTGAAATTGTATTCTTCAATACCTATAAGTATTGGAAAAAAATTATAAAAATAATGAAACTTAGAAGATGATCCGTAGCAATAAAGACGAGATGTAATTTAAAAAATGATATAGATCATACAGATTTCACTATTGTCCTATTGTTGCATACGACAACTGAGTGGCGAGTAGTTAGACCCACACTTTTAGAAGGCGCATAATTTTTCATACGCTCATAATTCGTACGAAATTCAAAAATAGAAAATATTGAATCTCATTTGACAACGTCTAATTATTGTCGTATCATATTAATAAATAAACTAATAAATAGCGCCGTTCAAGAATCGACCCGCAGTTTACTTCTTTAGTGCCTCCGATGTTACCAGGATCCCATATTGGATGACAGTTCGTGACGACGGCGGCATCAGCAGATAAGCGGGTCGCCGCTCTCCGACGAGTTGTGTGGGTCGTAGTTAAAAATCGGAAAAAAAGGTATGCCGATAAAATATTATTCCGAATGAAAATTATTATAAATTACGATGTAATACACATTTTAAATGAGACCAGACATAATACATACCTAACAGTTATGGTAACCAGTAACTACTTTTATGTACGATATTAGGTAGCTAATAACAAAATATGAGATTGTATGTAATACATTATTTATATTGCTGTTATAGTAATTTATTAGGTATTATAGTAATACGATTTGATTAAATTCATTTTTGCCAAAAAAATCGCATTTATTGTATTTATATTTAATATATTATTATAATAATATGTAGTAAGTATTAAATCGTACATAGATATAATTGCTATTAGCCTTTTAGTCAAAACTGACTTAAACAGTACATGTCATATAGTACAGTTACAAAAATTGGCAAAAGCTTAAAAATAATGAAATAATCTAATAATTTTGTAAATGGTATCATGTATTATAGAAAATCAGTAGCGTAATCATAATAATGATCAGAGAATACAGGTGCACCCGAGCCCGTTTGCTTAGGAGACCCGAATTAAAAGGTAGGTACATTGATTTTCTTTTAATAATATTTATAACAAACTATTAAACCCTTTATTTTTTTTAATAGGTACTTCAAAATTGGTTTGTCTCAAAGTAAACATGAGAGTTATTATATATGTATCAATGTTTCCTCGGATTGCTTCTCGATTTCTGTATGATTTATCATTAGTTATAACTTACAAATTATAACTATAAATACATGATTCGAAATTGACAACCCTTTAAGAAAACCATGTAGGTAAATAATATTTTAATTTTTGAAAGAATGAATATTATTGGGCGTACGAGTTATTTTTCTTGAACGTAAATTATTTTCTTTATTTTATTTTTTTCTTTACGTAGTGCCGCTATAGTGCCTCCGATGTACCAGAACCCCATATAAGATGACGGTTCGTGACGACGAAGCAGTACATGCCATATAGTACAGTTACAAAAATTGGCAAAAGCTTACAAATAATGAAATAATCTAATCATTTTGTAAATGTTATCATGTATTATAGAAAATTAGTAACGTAATCAAAAGAATGATCAGAGAGTACAGGTGCACCCGAGTCCGTTTGCTTAGGAGACCCGAATTAAAAGGTAGGTATATTAATTTTTTTTTAATAATATTTTAATATGCTACAATATTTTTAAAAAACGTATAAAAAAATTTAAGTAAGATGAAAGCACCTCTCCTTACACCTCAATATATATAATGTCTGCATGTTGAGAAGAGGCCGTTAAAACTTTCGCTTACGGGGCCAAATTTTGAAGTTACTTCACTGAGAAAAAAATAATAGTATACATAATAAAAAATCACGTCCCTGTGAATAATATATTATAATTATTTATATTGTATAAATATATTTTTTAATAATTATTATAGAAAAGTGAGTTTTTGTTTAAATATCCAATTTTGATAAAATTTAAACTTGAAATATTTGAAATCGTCTGTAAAAATGTCTTGCACAAAATATAAAATTTTTTATGTACAGTTAATACATGGTGGGCACGCGTCATAAATACCTTTACTAACAGTATTAGTAAATTAACTCATGAAAAATCTTTCTTATAAAATCAAATCCAATTTTTTCCCCAATATAATCGACCAACTGAGCATATCAGTCTATAAATGGTATACTTACGACTAATAAAATAATAATTATCTATTGATCTTCATTATGATGAATACGGTTTTACATTATTTTTTCATTTAATTATTTTTATACGATTTTATATTATATTATTATTCGCAATTGAGTACAAGTCTAATCGTGGTCACAACAGCTGACAAGCAATTTAATTTAAGTTTGGACTAGGTGGGTATCTTATCAGTATTAAGTTAAATACCTAGGTATATATTAATTCATAAATAAAAAAAAAGTGATATTATATTATAGCATATTATAAGGGTAGTTTTTATTAAAAAAATTTTCCTACAAGGTTCATATCCGATCAATAATAAAGATACCGTTAGCACCGAGGTTCGTGTCTCCTGCAACGTCTCGTTAATGAAAGTATAACGAAGACTGTAACGAAATAGTGAAAGAATGGGAAGAATAAGTGTTAGAGTTATAGCAGATGATAATTAAAAAAACAATAATTGTACCAATTCCAATATTGTACACCAATTTATTTGAAAAATATACTTTTTAAAATTTATGAAAATAAAAATTATATGCACTTATATAATATACAATTATAAATTAAATTTATTTACCTTATGTTTATTTTAATTAGATACCTAGAACTACCTAGATAACTAATTAAAATATATTTTTAATTTCTACAAAAATTTATTTTTTTCATTATTATATTTTATAGTACTATGTAAATTGTGTTATCAAAGAACTGCATAATATATTTTACAATATTAAATAACTTGGATGGTGATGAAATACAAATATTCAACAGAATAATGCAATTACTAATTATATAGATACCTAACAAGGAAAAAAATATTAAATTAATTTTTTCCAATTTTACATGATATAATATTGTAATATACGATATACTTTAAACACAAGCATAGTTCAAATGTAGACATTCTAGCGAATAGAATTTCCCATGGCTTTTTTAATTTTAATACTTTCACATAACATAGGATGATAAATTTGTATGAGTAATTTAATACCTAGTTTATAGGATTATATATATTATATGTAGTTTGCGCATTTGTGTATAACGCGTTATAAACGATTAAAGAAGTGGTATAGAAACGCGTTGTAAACGAAATTGTAGAAACGCGTTTTATCCGGCTATAACGCGAAATATTGGAATACGTGTAACAGGGGCATATGTTGTGGGCGTGATGGATTTTGACTGAGCTGCTACAAGCCGCTGCCGCCGCCGCCGTCGGTGTACGCACACCGGACGATAAAAACTAAAAATCAAGTAGCGAGTAGCGACTATCACACGCAGCCCTGGTACTACAGACTACGTTTCGTCAGCGCAAATCGTCATCGACCGCGTCTGGTCGATAATATTTTATATTATTTTATTATTTTCCATGTCTGTATGTTTTTTTTCTCCAGTGGGTCGATTTTAAATTCCCGCCAAGTTTATTATTATCAGTGTTCTACATTCAATTAAAACATTATTATTTAATGCCACTGTTGTTATTGTTGTAATTCGAAAATTTGAATAATTTGTGATTACAAATTACTGATTAGTTATTCGATTGATATAACTATTTAATATTATATAATTAAATACGTACAACCAGTCCAATTCATCTTGGCATTCGGTGACTGAAAAAAAAAGTTTAAGAATCAGTGATCCAAAAACTATATTATTATAACATTTTTATATTAATTATCCGGACCAATGTTTTTTTTTTCAAATCTTAACGGTTATCGTGACAAGAACGGGTTATATTCTTCGTTTAAATTGAGTTGTGATTTGTAATTCCTGTTTTTCGTGAGTTCATAAGACAGGCATGGACGCATGGTACTTTATTCAGTACTTACATAGTTACATGAGTAATTAATACAATATGCTAATTGCTCAAGGCCGTGCTCAGAAAACGGGGTAGTCATACCTGGGCTTAATAAGTATATTATCTTAATTTGTTTGCACACATCATCAATGATGTGTTTTTGTTTATACATTCAACTTGAAATTTTCAATCAAATCAAATTTCACTAAATTTTCAAAAGTATCTACCTAGTTACTATGAAAAAAAAATAATGTATATTTAACTATGTGTCTATGTATGTATATTGTACAAATGTATATATTTTACTATGTTTTAAAAATATTTGTCTATAGACATTGGTATATCAAAGTTTGTTTGTTTGCGTCTAGTTCCATGACAAAATTGTAGAAACGCGTTATAGCCGTTATAGCGGTACACCTAACGCGAAATATTGGAATACGTGTAACAAGGGCGTATATTATTTCTTCTATTTTTTTCTTTAAGTAGTGCCAGCATGTTTCTATAGTACCTCCAATGTACTAAGACCCCATATTGAATGACGGTTAGTGGCGACAGCATCAGCAGATTGGTGGATCGCCGCTCTCCGACGAGTTGTGTGAGCCGTGGTTGAAAATTTAACTGTATATTGAAAACACTAATATACACATTTGGAGAAAATTTCAAGTATTTACAGTGATTAGTTTTTGAGTTACAGCCATATAAAAAAATAAATTTGGTCGAAAACTGGTTTTGCGTTTTGTCACTTTTTTTTTGTTTTTCTCGATATTTTTAAACTGTTGGAAAATGTTTACTTTTGACCTCCATAATGCACCAAGGATATTCACTTTGCCATCGGAAACCACCCCCAAAGTTTGATGTTGAAGCATCATTTCGACAAGTTATGCAGTACACAGACACAATAAAAAAACAAAGAAAACACATATCATCGTAAAATCAATACATTATCATCACTTCGTTTAGAATCTAAAATAATAAAAACAATGACATATTAGGTATATTGGATTTCTATTTTTTATGTGTTTCGAATGTTGTTAGCTATTATCTCAACATTTATAAATCCAACACATCATTAATATAGTTATATTATATTATTATGTATATCATATGTAAATATATTTTTCTATAATGTTGTAGTGGTTAAGATAAAATAGCTTAGATAAAAAAAAAGATAATTCTGATAATTAGGTATCGTTAATATTGTATTTCATACTACATACTTTTTCAATATTTATCAATAAATATATTATAATAATCTTGGTATTTCTTCAAACCTCTAGTCATTCGAACGTATAATATTATATTGTATATATTTTATGTTAATCGTAAGGTACAAACTTAAGTTCATAAATTTATAGTTATATAATTATGTATATTACAGTCAAGTATCTATAGTAATGAAAAAAAAATTACCGATGAAATTGCAGTTAAGCTTTTCAACAAGGATGAGAATTGCAATATTTTCGATAGAATTATTACTTTGAAAAAAAAAACAATAATAATTATTATTATTAATTAAAAGTTACTCTATATAATTTATTTAAGGAATAATATCATTATTTATATTATATAAATTTCTAGCAGATAGACTATATTACACCAATAGCTTGAAGTTTGAATTACAATTTAAATTATTCCCTTTCTATAGCTACGAATTCCTAAGACTTTTACCATTAGGTACAAATATAGATAATTAATGAATTAAAATTATAAATTACTTAACATAATTTTATAAAATACTGACTGGTTTTTTTTTTTTATTGTTTTCGTATACATATAAATTTGTATATTTATATATTAATAGGTATTATTACATATTGTATTTTTTTTTTTGGATATAATTCGAATTCACTGATTGTATTCTTATGGGTTCTTTCCGTTTTATAATATAAGATTAATTATGAATAATAAATTTCAAAACAAAAGAATGCAATTTTATAAATTTATGTGTTAGTACTTATTGTCTATTGATAATAACTAATAACTCAGTAATAAATAGGTATATAAATTCTCAAAATTTTTCACTTTTAAAAACGGTGGTGATGTTTAGTGTACCCCCCCCCCTCAACCGTCGAGGAAATGATGTTTTCCAACGTATCCCTGGACAAAATACGCCACTGCTTAGTTTAGTAATTACTTATTTAAGAGCAACATTTCCACAGTACTTCACTAGTTCACTATAATTCAGAATAAGCATGCTTTTATAAATTTTATTTAAAAATTTAATATATCTATATTAAATATATCCACTGAACAATTTTAAGGTCACTCAAATAGCCGAATTTTTTCATAGTCCACCGCTGTAATCAAGTTGAAATTTGCTTTCTGATTCAGTCAACACCGTTATTTATTTACTCACAAGCATTTACCATAATAAATAAATAAACTCCTTATCTATTGTTATCTAAAATTTTTTTTATGGCTTTTCGAGAAACATTTTGTAGTATGTATAGATAGGTAGTCAATTCAATATTTGTGTAAAATAGTCTTTGATATTAACTTTTTTCACTTTAACAACTTTTCCTGATATGAGTTATATATTAAGGTGGTACTAATTTTTTTTTCAAAAATCGAAAATAATACACAACCTAATAAAAAAGTGTAATTATTAATACTATAGTACTGTAGGTACTATACACTCAATGTATTCCATATTATAGTATATGAAAGATATAAATATTTCAAAATTAACACTTATAGTGTTATATTGTGTTTATTGGTTTAATATAATATTATGAATTCGATTGCTGCAGTTGTTATTTTTGAAAATCTGTATTGAATCACTAATTATGGAGGTTATTTTTTTAAAAAATATTTGTATTTAAATCATTTATAAAGTTAATTATAATTATAATTTATTATATTTCATTTTTACTATACCTAAGTATAAAATATATAGGTATTAATTTCTTATAGAATATTTTTTTTTTTTACTGATTATAATCAAATAGCATTTACAAATTTAATTTATTAAATAAAATATATGAAAAAAACGTTTGAATCAATAATATATTTTATACATCGTATAAAATACGACTTTGTGTATGATCTTTCCTGACCATAATTTGTGCATAGGCGCAAATATAAGGGGTTAGGAAGAACTAATCTTTCCTCCTAAAAATAAGTCACAGTTCCTAAAATAAAATATTCAGACAAAACTTATAAAAAAATCAATAAATATTATTAAAATACAACATTTGTTATATAACATCCCCAAGTCAAAAACTGAAATTATGCCAATAGCTTTGTGAAATCGATTCCATTAAAATTGTGCTGACAATCATTGAAAAAACAATCAATATTGTCCCTCCATGCTCCTAAATTATTATGGTATTTATTTTCTTTCACCCTCTCTCTCACACTAATTCGAACAAAATCATTTCCTTTATTGTAAACCATACAGCATGTGTTGAAATAATGTGCAAATACAACCGTAATTATATGGTGTACAATACACACGAATATAATGCATCCAGAAAATCGTTTCAATACATTTCCAGTTTGAATACACCCCCCGCCTCTAATCTGGTGTTATGTTAGTTCAGCAGCGCAGCCTAACAGGAGATTCTTCGGGCCGAGTACTTGCCATTTATTAGTATCGTTTAGTTCTTATACTATAACACTATAGTACTGTAGTTGGTTACAGAGTAAAATACCTTTTGCTGTTTTTAGATGGTTTATAAGACATCGATAAATGCAGATACAGAAATACAGAAAAATACCATAAAATATATTGCACAAGTATGTACCTATCTTATATATATTTAGTTAAAATTTTATGTACTTAGTCGTAATAATTTATTTAAAATTTTTACAGTGGGTAGAATAAAATTAATTTTATTTTAACCTAATTATTTTATGTCTTACATCTAATTACGCGCGTATGGTTATGTGAAGTCCGTGGACAGTGGCATATGGAATCACGAAAAAAAAGTGTTAAATCACCTAATGTTATAAACCCGTTCATTTTGATTTTTTTCTTATTGCAAGATAGGTTCTAAAAAAAATATATCATTAGATATTATACAATTAACATTCTCTTTTTAACCTGAGTTTAAGTCAAACAATTTTTTTTTAATATGGGTGTGTTATAATGTGCATTTTTTCCTATTTCGTTTCTTAATTATAGAAGACAAAATTATTCATTTAATTCTAATTTTGTATTTTATTCAAAATCGTGGTATAAATTAAACCTACTAATTAAATTTGTTTTAAATTTCTATCCAATTTTCCTTAACAGTCATCGAAATTATTTTGAACAACTATTATTGAAAAAGTAAACGAGCATTCTTCTAAAAAGTATTTATTTTTTTTTTCTTAATACATTTATGTACCTACCTACCTAAGGGTAAATAAATGACATTTTACAAAATACTAAGAATAGCGCGTGTTTTGGGGTGTGCGTGTGTATGTGTGTCAAAACCTTTTTAAGTACCTAATGCCTTTAATAGGTATACGTAAAGTACCTATGTTAACAATAAACATGTGTTTAGCGTTTAGCAGATACGGTTTCAACAAGCGTCGACGTTCGTGTGGCTATTAAGTAAATATCAATAAAATAATATAATGTGGTAGATTTTTCGATGACATAGTCTCAAAAATTTATTATATTTATAATCTATTAATTATACTTTGACGCATTTCTCGATTTGAGTTTGAGTTCCGAACACTTTTGAATATAATACGAGTGCGTTGGCAGAAAATTGTATTGTATTGTCACATCTGGAAGAATATCGTTTATATTTTTTGATTTTGAAAAAAATAGAATTAGTTTTACAATTATTATGTGGTTTTTTCCGCAAACTTCAATTCATATACAATTAAAAGATGTTTTCGTTTTTATTCAACACAAATGGTTCGTTAGAACTGCTAATTTTTCAAACTTTACTATTGCTAAAATAACGCGTTGAAAAATGTCTGTATTTCCATTTTAATAAATCGATAATTACAATTCTTTTAATTTTTATAAGTATTACAATAAATAATCTTTGTTTTTAAGCTCATAATGTTCAAAATAATTGTATAATTAAGTGTAATTTCCATTCGAATTGGACATTTGACCACTATTAGGTCAACCCGATCAAGGTAAAGAGTGCCATTAAGGAAACTTGCTAATAAACATGAATTTTAATAAACGAAAATTGTAAAAATGTGAAGTATTGAAAATATCAGTTATAATTACTTAGGTACTTATCAAGTAGTGTTCGAAAAGATGTCATATACACAACAGTCATGTAAAAATAGTATTTGTGAATGTAATAACAACAAATTAATAGATAGGTACTTATATATTTTTTAAATGATTAAAAATAATATATTCATATATATTTACCATAGTAACAAACCATTTTTAATTCCACGTAAATTAATCAATTATCATAATACAGAGTAGGTACGTTAGTACCCTATTATTGTTAATGGACCTTTTGCATCATTATGATTGCGTACGTTCCCTACCCTAACTTAGTACAACGTTGCCGTTGTTTACAATATTACTAATATTTGTAAAATAATAACTTATTTTAGAAAATTATTGCATATCTTAAATAAGGTTTAATAAACGTAACTATGACTTTTATGCAAGTACACATTTTTCAGGACTGGTTATCGATACTCACCAAGGTTTTAAATTATAATTTGTATTTTTATTATATCATTTAAAATGCATATATATTTTTTGAATTGACTTGGTAAACTATTAGTTTTACTTCAATAAGTTTAATTATTATAATTATTTTTATTATTTTTTCCAACACAAACTTAATTAAATAATACAATTGTAGAAACATAAACAACGCCGCTGTACCTACACACACTTTTTACTGAAAATTTTAGCAGTTATTTTACTATTTTCAATATTATTATTTTTATTATAATACAAAATACTAAGTAGTATATATTGGCAACGTTGCACTCATTTTCGTACATGTTGCAATCATAATATTTTTAAGCGCATGTCAAGCAGAGTCGCAGAGACATCATTCGCAATCGCCAAGCGTACAATTTACGTAATCCTACAACTATAAGAGACGTACGCACTATACAATAGTGCCACTAAAAGGGAAAAACATACGCAATCATATATCACCGATAAATACAGATCACGGGTGACAGACCACGGGTGGTCAAAAGGTCTAAAGCAGATGGTTTCGATATCGGTCTCTCTTTGTTAGAAATTAGGTTGTGTATACATTTACTAGATCCACTAAAAAATCACAATAACGCTGTCCACATAGTTTTTTTTTGTATTTGTTTGGTTCCTTAAAAGAAATATGATAATAATATTATATCCTCGGTATAGAACTACGTCAAAAAAAAATTATGACACTCTGACATGGACTGTAGAGATTTCACTGAATATATTCTTTTCCCCATTGTTGAGAATTTATTTTAAAGGGGCGATTGTATCGCACGATATTTAATCACTTTTGTGTGGAAACTGTAGGGTGGCTATTGAAAAACGGACAATGACAATTTATATCTCATCATTAAATCGTTTTTTAATTGATCATTTTGAATACCATACATTTACCATTTACTTACTACAATAATAACAATAATGTATACATAATGTGTACTTGTAAATGTGTATTTACAAAGAGAGTAAAATATGATTAAATGAATAATGAATAAAATAATAGTAGATGCAGTAGTCCGGCGCGGATTTAAGAGGGTGGTAAAACCCTCCCCCCACCCCGTTGACCACATCAAAATGTGTTATCTATTTCATTTATTTAAATTTAATATTTTATGTTATCCTATGTAAATGTATTGTTGTATTATTCAGTCACAAATCTTCGTCTTTTATTTTTATAACATAAATATTGTTGATAACAATATTATTATTACGAAGTTATTAACATATTTTCTCAATCAAACAGGAGATTCAAATTTAAATTTTTATATTTTATTTTATTGTGAATTTTATAAGAAAATAGTTGATTATAGATGTTTTGTATTTCATTTTAAATATATGAACACTCTAACATAGATAGATCTACGCAAATTTTATTATTTTAGTATGATTTTAACCTCTCAGTCAACAAATAGTGTACAGCTATAATTAGTAATTATATGTCAAAATACTTTGTTAGGAATAAAAAAATTTAAATCATTAAACCAATATCAACATGGTTTTTGAACCACTCTAAAATCATTCAATTTTTAAAATAAATTGGTAATATTATTATTAAAATGTATATACCTAAATTAATATTAACTGTTTTTATTACAGCTTTATCATGTATAAAATGGAACAAATATATGTGCGATCGATATCAATGGCTGTTATAATAATAAACTTAACTACACAGTCTTTTGCCGAAAGTAAGAATTTGACCTTGAGTAAACAAATTGCTTTTCACTACCTTTTAGCTTAACTACGATAGGTAGTTTTTTTTAAAGCTTATTTTATAGTTCTCTAGATATAAAAATATATATTATATTACCTAATCAACCAAACTTCCATGAGGAATTAGTTAAGTATTTATATAATTTATGGATTATTCAACTGAATTTTGTAAAATGTTCGGGATTTTATGAATATTTATACTAGCATTAAATCTAATATGTCTGTACCTATTCAAAAAGCATCATATAAATAACTAAGCAACAATTATTTTTTAACTACCTTCTAAAATTGCATTTTAATGTTTTTTTGAATCTTACTTAGAAACACGCATTACTATTATTTTTATTATTACTATTAAATCACATTTTGTTAATGAAAATAAAACCTTTGATTAAAATATTTAAAAAAAAATGTAAGTAGGCACTATTTTTAATAATATTATTTTATTCGACTAAAATCAAAAGCTGGAAATAATCAAAAATATAGGTATCTACTATCAAATCTTTGGTAAACAACAAAAATGTAATTTCTATAATATAAGTAAAAATAATTATAAATACGTCTTTTAGTATATAATATTGATAAATCGTTCTGTAACTTAACCAATTAATGGTAGTATACTCAATCTTAGTTGTATTTAAGTTGTAATAATATAATGAATCAATAACTGGATGAAATCACTCGCCAAATATTGTTAACAAAATATCGCGTAGGTAGGTAACGAAATGATCATTACTAAATACTAATATATATCTTCCGTATTAAATATTAAAATATAGCAGAAATATAATATTATAATATTATAAATTTATAAATATATATATAATATAAATAGGTACAGTAATAAATTTGCAAAAAGTTAAATTCAAAAATAAGTAAAAAAAAAAAACTAAAAAAAAAATGTACACATTAAATTGTTATTTAATATTTAAATAGGTAATAATGTACCTATTGATTAAATATAAAAATAAAATGACACCCAATAATAATAACCCGACTTATCAATAATATTGATATACTTATAAGTTCATAATATTTATATACTAGTATACCTACTTGCTAATGAGCATATATGTATCAGTCGTGAAATGGCGTACGTTGTACATTCTGGAGACGTTTTACAAACGTTTTGAGTACGCGTTTAAATTGTTTAAGATGCGAAGGATTGAAACATATGTAACAGGAACATATGTGGTGATGGTAATTTTAGTAATGACTACGAGAGTACTGCACTACTGCCAAGTGTCGACAACGTCAAAACTGTATAGGACACATGCGATCCTGGTAGGTAGGTCTCAAATTCCAGGGATTTCATGTATTTTCGTTAGTCTTTTATAGATGTACGTGGTATCGGACCGTTCATATTATGTGTCTTTTTTATTGTTTTTGACTTTATACTTTCCTACTATTCTATTTAAAGCCAGAAGATAGTCCTATGGATAGCATAGTATACAGCGTCTAACATTTAATCTTTATTATAATTATATAATGTAATTTGATTTATAATAATCGGCAAAAATAAATTCATTCAAAATTGACTGAATAAGTACCATGTAAATTGTATTAAAATATAATACATTTTTAAAATCATTTGTAATTAATTCCAGTTGATTACTTTTTGAATATTTGTACGTTTGTTTTTTTTTTTTAGTATTGTTATAAACAAAACTAACATAATATGGGTATAAAATTATAACACTTCCAAAAAAAAAATACGTACAAATATTCAAAAAATAACCATTAAGAATAAGTTTTAAATGATTTTATAAATTTTTTCAAATAATAAAAAATATTTATTATTTATTAAAATTGACATGGCTCTTATTAAGTCAATTTTGAATTTAGAACCATAATTGATACATCAAAATTGCTTTAAAAAATAGACCTATCTGAATATGGTATTTAAAATAGGTGTTGCTATTCAAAAAAAGTTCTTACTGAGCATGCTCAGACCAAAATTTCAAAAAAAAATTGGAATTTATCGAAAAATGTGTATTTATTTACCACCAGCTTGTAAAAAAAAAAAATCCTGCCAAGAAATTCAGTGTTCCCTAAATTGGTGAACACCCTGTATACATATATATATATAATTTAAAGTACTGAATTACCTATAATTAATATTTAATAGTCAGTGGCGTATTTAAGGGGTGGTCCAGGGATACTGGACTCCCCAGAGAAAAAAAAACCGATACATATCCTTGCAGTATAGTAAAGTAATAAGTAAAGAAATTGGTATTCTGTGTATTCTGACGACGGTTTTCAAGTTACAGTTAAATATAATGTGTGATAAAGCCATAAAGGCTATAGGTAATATAGTTCTCTTAGTTTGTATAGGTAAATTATTTAATTATATATAAACTGTGACCCCCCCCCCCCCCGAAAAATGTTGAAAATACGCCACTGTTAATAGTGACTTATATATTATTATTTTTAATCTTAATTTTACAAAATATAATATTAACACATAATTTAAAACAATTATAAACAATAAAATAGATTAAAAGTGTATTATATACGTAATTATTTCCGATTTATTTTTCTGATAATATACCCATATAGGGATAAGAAAAGTATTTCTTGTGTAAAATTATAAAAAAGTATTTATCGGTTTAGAATATGTTTGAAAAAAAGTCTTAGGAATAAAAGTATAAAAGCTTTATGAGATACCTATTTTTATGGCACTATTGAATAATTAGAGAATAACGGAAATTATATTACTAATAATTTAGTACGTACTTAATATATATATTACCTATATAGGTATACAGTTAAATAGTTCTATCTTATCTATTTTCTTTTAATCATTGATTTATGTATAAATAATTATTTTTTTCTATATAATATATTATATTTCCATTAGACATTTTTAGCGTTCGCTTTTTTAATTTTATCACAATCATTTCTATAATGAGTATTTGTAAATACTGTAAAATTAAATTATTATTAAGCTAATTATGTATACTTAAACACTGTTGAAGCGCCTAAACGACCACCCAAAATAGATATTGGAAGCTATGAATACGTGCTGTCATCGGTCAATGATGTCACAAGAGATGTGATCGTATATTGGCAAAACATTCAAGAAAATGAGAAACACACAACTGATAATTCATTTGAATATCGCGCTTACTACACAGCCATAGCTAATAACAATACTATGTCAGTACCATTTTTGATCCTACCATAGATTGTTTCTTTTTCGATTTATTATTCGACTTCATTAATAATTTGTATATTTAAATTGTCCGTAAACACAGAATTCTTCATCCAAGCAACAAGACGTTTGCCAATCATGCTACGTTTGTCGGACTAGAATTATTTATTGGGTACAACATCAGAGTGTACTCGGCAAATAAAGATGGTTTATCAACAGAGTACGCAAGTATATACATACCCAGTTTACCCGGCAGTAAGTATATATTAATTTATTATACCTATAATATACTTAAGGGAAATCGGAATAGAGTAGCTCAATCTATATGGATTTAAAAACAGCGTAAACTTTTTTACACAAACGCGCAAGGAGCTTTGTCCCAACACCCTTTTAATTTATTTAAATTTTACATTTATGTTCCATGTAAACATGGATTTATGTTCATCTAAATTCATTTAATATACCTATTACATATTTACATATATTTAGTTTCATTAAAAAATTCAAATTTACTATGTGTATTGAATATTTATGGATGTTAAAGTAGATGAAAAAAAAATAATTATCAATATACTTAATTACTACATAAATAAATAGCAAACTGTATAATTATAGTTTTTGATTTGAAAGTGACCACACACAGGTGTGTAATGATAGCGATATTCTTCATAATCAATGTTTAAAATAAATTCATCATCATCATAATCTTTACCAAGGTCACACTCGCGATTTTCTTAGGGAAAGACAGGAAAGGGCCGTATGGCATTAATTTAAAATAGTAGGTAATTATATTTATTTTTAAATATATACGGAAATCCAATGATGAAAATATTTTTAAAAGTATTAATATAGTTTGAAATAGAATATCATTACACAAATTTAATGCATCGATTACTTTAGGTATGTAGTAATGCATGATTTTGATGATATTTTCGGTATCATACCTAAATCAAACTTAAACAACTAGGTATCTACATAATATTATTTTGTGTATATTTATATTATATTACTACTAGCTGACTTCGTTGCCCGTTAAAAATGCCAGCTTTATAATATGATTCAAATTTTGTTATGTTTTTGTTATTATAAATTTTGAATCTCAAAAACTTTGTACGAGCACCACTTAAAAATGCTTTCTTATTGCACACTAACTCTGTAGTATGAATCTACCAGTATAAATTGCAAGCTTCGAGCGGCTCGAGCCATTGTTCAGGCTCTATGTACATCAGTCAGTCTTAGGACACATTCGATTATAATTTATATTATATTATAGCTTGACATAAATTCAAAGTAAAAAATTGTGTTATTTCCCCCATCCCTTCCCCTTAAATACAAAATTGTCAAATTGCTTATAGTAAAGGAGGTCCATCTTTTCTGAGTACCCCACCCACTACTGACAATCCAAGTACCTACTATACTTAACCACAATATTTAAAGTTATTTTAATATTTAATGTGATGACTATCATTTACAGAACGTAATGACACCGTATCACTATCGCTGACAAAAGTGAAAACGTATAATGATGAAGGTGTCTATGAACTGTCTTGGGAAATTCATAACAGTCAGAAACTATTTGCGCCCAACCAACTGAATTATTACACGCTATACTGGTGTGAAAATGACATGAACCATCCTCACCAGTGCAATGTACGTAAATTAAAAATATATATATTACCACCCAAAAATATGTTTTTTGACTTAAGTTAATGATAACTAACTCATTAAATTTTATGGATTGAAATAAAAAATATTTATTTTAAGGGCTATATGGACTGGATAAACATACCTAGAACAGAGACTCGCTATATTATTTCCGTACCAAATTATTGGAAAGATTATCAATTTTCAATAAGTGCCAACAGCAAGGCTTTGCGAAAAAACAATGCCAATGGAAATGAAGCTTATAAATTTAAATCGATAAGTAGTGGAATGGTGTGGGAGTCGTGTACTACACTGCACATAACAAGTAAATAAAACAGTAACTTATTATACACATACCTATTTATTTTATATTTTTTCATTTATTAATATTTGTTAGCTATAATATTATGATGTATTTTTCATTTATACACGATTAGAATTTAGCAAAGTAAACAGCATTTGGATCAGCGAAGTTGGCAAGACATACATGGCTTTGAGGTGGAAGCTTGACTGTTCGGAAAAAATAAATTTTATTTATGATTTTCACGTTTTTTATTGTCCAATACATTCCTTAGACAATTTTTCATGCTTAGGTAAGACATTATTACTTTTTTATTTTTTAAATAGTTTTGATTATTTAATAGTATTAGGTAGTAGGTACTATAGTGTAGTAGTATGCTATCTATATTGGTATAAAGTTATATTTATATCCAGCACTGGCTACTCTAGTTAAATTACCAACTATTTGCAATATTTTTTTTCAATAGGTAAATATACTTATCAATTATTTATTAAAAAAAAAAAAAAAAAAATGAAAGAATATTGGTTTTATTTTTACAATTATGTGTTTGTTTTATACCTGAAGAAGTAGAGACACTTATTACCTATAGTAGAAAATATAGTTTAAATCTTCAACTGTGGTTTCTGCTATTGCTATATATTGGATCTAGGTGGTACTATTTATTTAAATATGCTGTTATTATTAAAAATATATAAACATTCAACTATTACTCAAATTATAATTTCCTATTCAGAATGACATTTCCAAAATATTTAGATAGATATAAAAAAGTACCTAATTTTAATTTATTTTCTTGTAATTGTTGATACCTAACTAATAAATTACATGTTTACGAATATCTTTTCTTAACGGAGACTGATCAATATGTATATTCTTTGTTTAAATATCTAAGTTATGCTTTCTAAACGATTCATAAATTCTCTTGATTAGGATCTCTGTGTCTTGTGCGTTATTGGCATTGAACTCTTCACCATGTATAGATAGGTATATTATATTTATTACGAGAAATGCCGTGTTCATCAACAAAGAGAAGACATTTTCAGGATTCATATTGTATTTTGTTGTATTCGAATATAATTTTTATTAAAATAAAATAAAACGTGTTAGGTTTAAATGTGTATTTAATTAATTTGTGTAAGTTTTATTAAAAAATTTTCGTTAACTTCCAGTAAAAATAATTTTATTTAAATTACTTGTTTAGGTATTTTAAAACAAACTTATGAAATAGGTACCTAGTTCTGTGTTTTTATTCAAACACCCATAACAAAATACTAGTTTCTTTAAAATAACTAAATAAATAATACATTGGTATGATAATTTTTTTTATCATAATAGTATCAAAAGTTAAAATAAGGTAAATTATAAATTATCACATTAAAACTTAACTAAACGATTTCTTTCTATATTTTTTGGAAGCGAAGATATTGATGAGCTGTTTATAATCGACTGTCGACAATACTTCTTCTTCAATTGATATTAAAGCTAATTCTGATAGTTTGTCTAGGCCTAGTTGATTGCGCAAATAGGTTTTTTTTATTAATTTTAACTTAGAAAGTTTCTTTCCGCACAAGCTGATGTCACAGGAATGGTTAGCATTATTCTTAAAGCAATGGTTAAATTAGGAAATGATCCGTAAGTAGTTATTAAAATATAATATAGTGCTTGAAGCGAATTTGTGTCTATGCGTTGACACTTTTGTCGAAAAGATCGAAAAATAATCAGTTCAAAAAATAAATCAAATCCATCTATATATTTTAGATCGTTATCTGTAAAAATTATTTTCAAATCTTTAAAGTGTTTTAATAAGACATCATTTTCCATTGTTTTCAACTTGCCAATTCGATGCAAAAATCCAAGATTGTCCGAACACGGAATAACTCTCCAACTGTTTAAAGCGTTTTTCAATTGACTGTATTACATGGTTGAGATCAAGAATGATGAAAAAATAATTTGTACGGAACCTGTCTTCATTATATAAGTTGGGTTCGTCGACGTTTTCATATTTGAATAATTTCTTCTTTTTTCTTATTTGTGGATTTTTGAAAGTCACTATAATATCAGCATCTTTGGCTAATTTGTTAGCAGCAGTTTTTATGTTAACCCAAAAGATGAAATTTTAAGCATTTTTTTCTACTGAATATTTTTTTGTGTAAACAAAAAATCATTGTAAAATTAATACATTTATTGCTTGCTTAAAAAATAAGAAAATTTATTTTATATTATAGAGTCTCCTCGATTCAAAGTGGTTGAAAGATATATGAAACAAGACCACACGCCTTTTGCATTCTTATCGGACCTGAAGCCATCTACCATGTACAAGATATTAATTTCAGTATATACATTAAACGATAATGTCATTGAAACAGATCCCATAACCATGGCTACACTTCCAGAAGCCGAATGAAAACTATTTAACCAAAACATACTTTTTATTAGAATATTAACATGTTCTATTAACGTTTACATCAGTACATATAATAATAATCTAGATATAAGTGAACTCTACTAGTGAGCTAACAATATATTATGACGTGAACTGCAGTTTTGAATTAGGTATATTATAATATATGTGTACATATTATTATTAGTTATTTCAAACTGGCATGATACATACTAATAAACTTAACTAATAATGGTAATATTTGTACAAAATGTATTTTACTATTTTCATTATTTTCTATATTATCCTAATTATTATTGGGTGCCTATTCATTATTTTTAATATCATCATTATAATTATTGCCCAATTTGTATAACATACCTAGTTAATTAGTAGTTATTTTATTATTATAGTAGGTACTTAGTTTAAAATAAAAGTGCCGTATTAGTATGTATTAGTATGATGATAACTTTCAATTATTTTTACAATTTACAATAATTACACATTATTACAGTTAAGTTTAGGTTTAATATAATTATTTTTATTGATACCATCGTTTTACTTATAATTTATAATTGCATTTTATATATTATTATTTTTATTTTTTAACAATAAATTTTTTATTTAAATGTAAGAATGTAAGCACTTAAACATCTTAATTAAATAAATCTCATTTTATATTTAATTTCACCAAAGCTGTCTGCATATACTTTCTTTACATTTTAGTTTAATTGGAACTTTTCATTATTTGTAGGTACCAATATTGTACAAATTTTACAATATATTGAATATTTGAGTGTACCTATAATCTGTAATGATGCGTTGCACTAGGTAAATTATTTTATAATTTATATTTGAAGTACAGTTTAAGAGTTCCTCTTTTCCTTCGTGAACTTTTTAGGATTTTAAAATCTTAATTTATAAACCTAATTAACCTTAATAAAATACTTTTACATACCGCGTTAAAGAAGTATCTTAATCAAAAGTTCAAATGACACTATTGGTTAAAGCTTTTTAGTTTAATTCAGATTCTCCATAAATTAATCTTTCAGAATTCTAAAACTACAGAAAATACATGTGCAGATAAGTTTAACTTTGTAAAAAATTAATTTAGAAAATACATTTGTGTGCTACAGTCAAAAATGTAGGTAGCAGGTAGCCATTACTGAAAAAGTTGTATTTTTAAGTCGCCTGTCAATAATACTCATCTTCTATTTTAAGTATATCTTATACAAATTGTTCAGAACTTTTTGATTGGTCAGTGAACTACCTTAATACATTTATTGACTCTTCTTTCAAAGCTCAAGCTTAACAAATTCAATAGTCACCAATTGAGACAAGTAACTGCATTAAATTTATGTTATGTCACTTGGAGAAAATTACACATAAACATACTTTTTAAAATTATATTACATAATTATAGATAATAAAATATAAAAACTTATGATTGTCATTTAGATATTAAAGTATAATTAATAGAACTTTATAAATTACACATTTGACATTTGATTAGTGTAGATTCAACTTAAATAAAATCATTTAAATTATAATCTAACATTGATTTACATTTTACACAAATTATATTATAATAATAGTTATAACAAATTTTAAGGCTATTGAAAACATTTTGGTTTAGAATAGGTTGACATCGTTAAAAATGTATATACAATATTTATTATATTATTCTTTAAATTATTTTATAATGATGATTTAATCATCTTTAAAAAACACATTTTATCAGAATAGATTGTTTTCTATTGACAGAATATTGTCAATTAACGTACCTATACTATTTGATATAACAACAAATTTAAAATAATTTAAATAGCGCGCATTTTACTACAATTATGATTATTTTTCAAATATTACTATTTGTTAGACATCATTAACTCTTGAAGAAAATTGTAAAAACAATACTTTCTCTATAAAACTTCGGTTAATTAATAAAGAAGTTAGTAACATTAATTTTTCATAATTAATTGCATACAAGTCACAATTATTATAGCAAATATTTTTTACTAATTATACAATTAAAACAACAAAAATTATATGTAATATTTGATGTTTAAAAGATTACGTTACAGCATTCAATATAAATTCATTTATCAATAATTTTGAGCTAGTAGAATACTATATCATGGCACGAGTTTAAAATAATTTAATTAACAGTAATAAATCATTAAATTAATTAAGTTGGCGAACACTATACTTAGTATACAATAATTAATTATTTAAAAGATAATTTTGAAGTGACATTATAAAAATTAAAATATATTTTATAAACTCAATAATAAGTAATATTAACTTTATAGTCAATAATAAACAATATAATTTAGTCTTTTAAAATATATTCAACACTTACAAGGTAAATGGCATGATATAAAATCAAATTAAAAACATTTGACTAATAAAAAAAAAATTAGTTAAGAAAGAAGATATGAAGAATATAAAAATAATTTATAGTAAGCTATAGTTACATACGGATAGTTCAATATTATTATACGTATTATTACAAAAAATTATTATTTTGTATGCAATCTTGCAATGTGATCTTTCATGTTATCTTTCCTCGAAAATGTTTTATTACAATAAACACATTTAAATGGTTTTTCACCGGTATGTGTCCTCATGTGAATTCTTACGTGACCTTTTTGTAAAAAATTTTTCTTACATATATCACATATAAAAGGTTTTTCTCCCAAATGAATCTTTTTGTGACTTTCCAAATTATCTTTCCGTGAATATGATTGATCACATCTATGACATTTATAAGGTCTTTCTCCTGAATGGATTTTTTTGTGGGTTTTTAAGTGGCCTTCCTGTAAAAACGATTTTCCACAGACATTGCATTTATATGGTCTTTCCCCAGTGTGAATTCTAATATGATTTCTAATGTGACCTTTATGTAAAAATGATTTATTACACACACCACATTTAAATGGTTTCTCTCCTGAGTGAATCATTTGGTGACTTTTAAAATTATCTTTCCGTGTAAATGATTTATCACAAGTTTCGCATTTATAAGGTCTTTTTCCTGTATGAATAAATTTGTGCGTTTTCAGGTGCTCTTTACGTATAAATCTTTTATTACAAGTATCACATTTAAATGGTCTATTAGTATTATAAACTATTTTGGGAGCCTTTATAGAATTTTTGTTGTTGTGCGATTTAGTTGAATTTTTCATAGATGATGTCTTGGGTGGTAGTTCATGATTTTCAGCCACACAAATACTTTCATATATAATACCATCAATTTCATCAACCTCAAGTTTAATATAATTTTTACCTTTATCTGTACTGAATTCAGAATCTTTTGTAGAACTGAAAAAATAATAATATTTAAAATCTATAATACTTTAATTAAAAAACAGCTTAAATATAACAATTAACAACTGAAAAATAGAAATAATAAATAACTACCAACAAATATTACCGGAATTTAAATGGTGTATTAGTATTATGATTTATTTCAGGAGCATTTATAGTTTTTTTTTTGTTGTATGACTTAGTTGAATTTTTCATAGATGGTGTCTTGGGTGGTAGTTCATGATTTTCAGCCACACAAATACTTTCATATATAATACCATCAATTTCATCAACCTCAAGTTTAATATCATTTTTACCTTTATCTGTACTGAATTCAGAATCTTTTGTAGAACTGAAAAAATAATAATATTTAAAATCTATAATACTTTAATTAAAAAACAGCTTAAATATAACAATTAACAACTGAAAAATAGAAATAATAAATAACTACCAACAAATATTACCGGAATTTAAATGGTGTATTAGTATTATGATTTATTTCAGGAGCATTTATAGTTTTTTTTTTGTTGTATGACTTAGTTGAATTTTTCATAGATGGTGTCTTGGGTGGTAGTTCATGATTTTCAGCCACACAAATACTTTCATATATAATATCATCAATTTCATCAACCTCAAGTTTAATATCATTTTTACCTTTATCTGTACTGAATTCAGAATCTTTTGTAGAACTGAAAAAATAATAATATTTAAAATCTATAATACTTTAATTAAAAAACAGCTTAAATATAACAATTAACAACTGAAAAATAGAAATAATAAATAACTACCAACAAATATTACCGGAATTTAAATAGTGTATTAGTATTATGATTTATTTCAGGAGCATTTATAGTTTTTTTTTTGTTGTATGACTTAGTTGAATTTTTCATAGATGGTGTCTTGGGTGGTAGTTCATGATTTTCAGCCACACAAATACTTTCATATATAATATCATCAATTTCATCAACCTCAAGTTTAATATCATTTTTACCTTTATCTGTACTGAATTCAGAATCTTTTGTAGAACTGAAAAAATAATAATATTTAAAATCTATAATACTTTAATTAAAAAACAGCTTAAATATAACAATTAACAACTGAAAAATAGAAATAATAAATAACTACCAACAAATATTACCGGAATTTAAATGGTGTATTAGTATTATGATTTATTTCAGGAGCATTTATAGTTTTTTTTTTGTTGTATGACTTAGTTGAATTTTTCATAGATGGTGTCTTGGGTGGTAGTTCATGATTTTCAGCCACACAAATACTTTCATATATAATACCATCAATTTCATCAACCTCAAGTTTAATATCATTTTTACTTTTATCTGTACTGAATTCAGAATCTTTTGTGGAACTGAAAGAATAATAATATTTAAAATCTACAATACTTTAACAAAAAACAGCTTAAATATAAAAATTAACAACTGAAATACGGAAATAATAAATAACTACCAATATTACCAGGATTTTAATTGTGTATCAGTATTATGATTTATTTCGGGAGCATTTATAGAATTTTTTTTGTTATGTGACTTAATACCATTTGTCGTACATGAGGTCATGGGTGATAGTACATAATTTTCAGTCACACAAATACTTTCATATATAACACCATCAATTTCATCAACCTCAAGTTTAATTTCATCTTTGACTTTGTCTGTACTAAATTCATAATCTTTTGTAGAACTGAAAAAAAAAATAATATTTAAAATCTACAATACTTTAATAAAAATACAGCTTAAATATAACAATTAAAACATAGAAATAATTAATAACTACCAATAAATATTACCAGCATGGACACTTTTAGTTAGAAAATTGCAACAACATATTAAATTAAAAGAAAAATAACAATTATGACTTATGACATTAATATGATTAAACTTAGATGTAAAACTAGACAATAGTTACATAAGTTGAAGGTTTAACTTATTCTCGTTTCTTATTACAAAAATATAACAGTATAATGATTAAGTGATTTTTTTTAAATGGAAATGACTTTACATAGTATTTCACTTAGTTTATTTTTAAACAAATAATTCAAAAATGCAAAATGTATACAATATTACAAAGTCATTGACACTAACAAACAAAATAATTCTTAAGTACTACCAATTTCAGTATAGTTTTTGTTTTGTTGATTATAACTTGATATTATAGTAAATTTATCTTTAATAATTTTGCATATTAGGTTTTAAGTAAATGAGTGTAGTGATTTAACAATGTGTTCTTTTTTAAATTTTGTGTCTATCATCTTCTTTTGGAGTAGTAACAATGCTTACATTTTTAACTTGGATAAATTTTCAGATAAAAAAATGTATTTAATTATTTCAATCTAAAATGATTTCTATATTTTGTTGTAATTCAAGCATAACCAAAAATACTTTTCACTATTAAAATTGTTTAAAAATATTTTGTCTCTTAATAAGCTATTTATAGATAATTGTTATTTCCAATTTGCTTTAATTTTTTTTTTCAGTTAACACTAAAAAAAAAGTCAAAAACCTTAAATAATCTATGTTATTTTTGAATTACATTTTTTAATGTAAAACTCTATAAAATACTAACCATTGATTATTAGGTGGAATGTCATGATCATTATCATGATCAAATTCTATAGGTTCATCAATAGGTTCTTGTTTTATATACTTATTAAGTATTATATCTTGGGGCTCACATTTGATTTGTGGAATCTCAGACATTTTAATCTTTTAAACTATTTGAATATATCTAAACAAAAATGAAAATCAATAGCAAGTATTATAACTCAAAAAATATTTAGTTTTAATATAATAAAGCAAAATGTTAAGAGAAAAAATTTAAATTGTAAAGACGATAATCAGTTGAATTCTAGTCAATTATCTATTATGTAATAGGTTCAAGATATCATAAATCTTTATAAAACAGTCCTTTTTGTTATTAAAATGCAAATAAAGAGACATATTTACTGAAATCAAGCAAAACTATTAATAAAATTAATTAATTAATTATTAACTATTAACTATTTATTATTCATATAAAAGTATAAATTAAATATGATTTCATCTTAAAGATGAATTAACGCTTTTAAAATGTTTGGCTCACAGACATGTCAAAAATAGGTTGAACATGTTCATACAACATTTTTTAGCCTTTACGTGTTTCTAATGTATGCACATACAAAATCAAATAATTACACCAAAAATAATATTTGAAGAAACATTGAAGAAAACATTGTATATCACTGTTTTAAGTTTGGATATGTTCAATGATAAATCATTTATAATTAATGCATAAAATGTATTCATCAACAGATAAACAAGAATTCCTCAGAAAAAATTGGTTTTTAAAATATTTGATTATTGATTAAAATTATTCCTACTATCAATTATTTTTGTTTATAATTAAAGTTTAATTTTGAATATTTAATAAAGAATGGTCTAATTAAATTTCATTCAACAGAAAAGCATCTTAACATACTCAAAAATACAAAGATTCCTCCTCCTCTGGAAAATTTTTTGGTAGTTTAAAAGATTTGTCATATGTGAATTACTAAATATGTCTTTGTCTGATATCCTCTATTGAAACTCAACACCTACAAAATGTAACAGTTAGTAAATAAAATAAAATAAAATTGTTTAATAAAATCACAGACTATATAAATTATGCAACGTATAATTTTTTTATATAATCTGTGATAACACAAACATCTTAGCCTAAATTAACCTTTACAAACCTAAAAAATAATAATAATAATAGTCCAATAATCTGGACCATAAGACCTGACCCTTCAGTATTTGAGGTTGAATTTTAATCTTTAGTATATTCTCTTTGTGAGAATTAGTAAACTAATGACCTGCAAATAAGATAAAACCGATTTATAAAAATAGTAAGATTTTAGTCAGGTCTAGATTAAGATGTGACCAGTGAATTATCTACAGTATTATTTTTAAATAATATTTTTTTCTGATACAAAATACAAATTATCTTTCAGTTTTTTTTTTATTAAACTCAATTGTTTATAGTAAAATATCTGTACCTAAAATTATGTAATTGACATATTGTTATTTAATTGAAATTATTTATACCAGTTGTTACAACTTTGTAAAGACATAGGCACAATTTTTTTTTTATTCTAGGTTAACATATTTAAAATAAAATAAATCCTATCAATTTTTAATGTTTAAATTGTTCATATTATAATTAGGTATGTCTAAAAAATTTAAAATACTATTTTACAATAGATTCAATAAATAATAAAAGGTTTTTGATTAAAAAATGTAAAATACTTGTAGCATAAACTTCAAACACAAATAAAATATTAAAAATATATTTTTATAAATGTTGAAAATAAAATAATTTAAAAATAAGGGCAAAAGTGTTCATAGCCATGGTCACTATAGGTTTAAGACCAAGGCTCAATTTAATAGGTACATATTAAATAATTGTATGCAGAATAATTAAGGCATTCATGTCTCAAGCATTTAGTTTGTTACGGTTTGTTAGTATCTAACATTGTTTATAAAGATAAAATTGTGCTGAAATGTAAGCAAACAATAAGCTCATTTTAACATAGAATAAATTTCTCAGTAATTCCATGACAGACACAAATATTATGTATTACAGCTAGAATATGATGTGTCTGCGTTGGACTTAGTAATAATATTTATGAATAAAATCAAAGCACTGCGATAATAAAATGACTTTAAATAAAATAGAATTAAATTTAAATTGTATAAATTCTAAATTCACTTTTAATATAATATAGGTACCTACACAATAATCTATCGTTGTCACACATAAAATATAAAATTTGTAAACTTACAAGAACATCCATTAGATACTGTTCGCGATGTGACTATTAAAGTACAATTAGTCTCAATAATGTGTTGCAGCGTTTTTATGTTTTATTTTTAACAATAATAAGTAAACAAACAAGCTCAATGTACGTGTATTAGACGTTCGGCGTCCAACAGCAATGAGCATAACACAATAGTTAGACACGTGAATGCCATGCCGCCCGGTATCCGGGGCGCAGGTCACGGAGATTGGAGGAGATATGCAATACGAATATATTATGATATGATATTATATAGGATTTTGACCTCCAGAAAAAACGCAGAATTGTGCCAATAAAAATTTTAAAGAAGTATATAGTAGTATAAGTTTTATATAATACACTCAGTGATTCTTTATTAAAATAAACTATAATTTGAAATGATAAATTTATGAATTATTATATTCCAATTTTCTCGATAGAATATAAACGTATTTGAATTTTGAAATAATATACAACCTCCTTCCTCCATCCTCCATAAATATGATAAGAAAAAATGTTAACGTTATAGTACTTTATCATTACTTATTATGTATGAAACGATAAAAAAGATAATACATAATAATTTAGAAAACACAAAAAAATATTTTATAGAAAAACATTAATATGACGTGTTGCATACTTTCATAATTCACTCATGTACAAGTTGTCAAGAGTCTTGACTCAAGACATAATTTTATTACTTTATGATATCAAATAAAAAATACCTGAAATTATTAAGTAAGAAAATTAAAATCCTTCAAAATTAATTGTAAAATGATTATCAATTAAGGGACGTTCTTACAATATCCGTTAAAGTGTCAGTTAAGACTAACCGGTAGAATTCTATTGATCAACTCATGATAAATTCTTCTTCTTTTCTTACTGTATTTATTATTTTTGAGCTTCGGTGTGTCATCCATTTTTCAATGATTCTAGCAGCTGACTTAGAGCGGAACATTAAGATAAAGCACAAAGCTATATACATTCAACTTCATATAATATCCATAAGCAGTAAACTCCTCGAATTCCCTCACGTCCATTATTTAAACTTTCAAAATAAAACTTATAAAATGGATGTATTTAATCGTTATACCGGATCACCAAGTTTAATTGACGGCAACTTACTATAGCCTATAAGTACCCTTAGCTTTTATTATTTTGGTTTTTTAAATATTAAATATTGTTAAAATTAAAAAAGTGTATGTAATATATTTTGTGAAACTAACCACCATAAATCAAGTTTATTTTGTGGATCTTACAGCTGTTAAATATTTAATTTATTAACTGTAATTAATACATCCATCAATAAAGCCAATAGGTATATTTATTAATTTAATGTTTTTAGAAATTAAATGACGATCATGGTGCTGCCTTAATAGTAGCTATCATATACAAATACATATAATGATTACTGATTAGGTTAACACTCATTAATTCAAAGCTGGGCATCAACAAGTTAAAAATTTAAGTTACTTTCATCTAAGTTAGTTAACGAGTTACTTTTTTCTTTTAAGTTACTTCTAAATAAATAATTTTAAGTTTTTTCCACTTAATGCAGTAATTTATGAATAAATTAATTTTAATTGTCTTGTTTAGTTATTTTTTCCTAATAATGCAAACATTGTGTATTTAAAATATATTTTGTTTTGAAATTATTTTTCTTATTAAAAAAAATATCAATCATAAATATCAATTATTATTTATAAATTATAATCGTATATACTTATGATTTGTGTTTTAAATAGGCATATAATATACTAAGTTATAATATCAAATAGTTTAGCACTGTTCCTGGATTATTCTATAACAGTGACAAGTGTGTTATACAAATGAGTACAAAATATGTAATACAAGTAAATAATTAATAAGTCATACAATATACTGTATTACTATACTGTATAATACTGTATAGTAATATATAATAATTTATAAATTTATATTAATAATATAATTGCATAATAATATAATGTTATATATGTATATTGTATATTAACAATGGATAATAAAACAGTAAAAGGGGAAATAATTATAGAGAAAAGAAAAAGATATCCTCAATACCCCATACACATTTATAAACCTAACCATTATTAATGTAATATTTTTCTAATAATAAAAAATATATATATTTGTGGTTGTTAACTCGGCTTAGATTTTTTTCAAGTAAATATGATTGATATGATAACTAAATTAAAAAAAAAAAAAGCGGGTAAGTGAGTACCGCTCTGCTGTACATTAGGTGCAATGTGGATCACTATTATACATTATAGGAGTATCAAATTTGAATCCAATGGTAGGTATCATTGTAAAACGAAAAACGATTCTGAACTAAGATGATTTATCAGCCTAGGATATAATTTCCAGTGGTTGGTGAAAAAGGTTGTTTATATTTTAATGGCTTGAATACACCAAAATTTAAGTTCTTTTATAATTATTGTAAGCTAAACTTATGGAAAATCTTGTATTAAATTTTCAACTCTTAGCTACTTATACAAAATTTTTTATGAATTATACCTATATAAAAATGTACAAATATTTATGATTTTAACGAATTTTTGTCAATATGTGAACTTCAAATGCTAATAAAAAAAATTGTGTCTATGTATTCTAATAATTTTTTAATCACTATAAGAATAACTTATAAAAAGTTCTAATGTCCCTTTTAGTGGTATCAAAAGCCCGGTTTGTGTTTGAATTGTAAATTGGTTCTGTTTGTTTGTAAGTACATGTTTGCTAAGTTTTCAAAAAATCTATAAATTCCTCTAAAACCAAATCAAGTAAAATCATAACAAATATCTTATTAATTATTGGTATACCAAGGTTATGATAAATTTTTTGTCTTTTTTTACTTTGTTTGCAGATGAATTAGTATTACTTCCAAGTCCGTGCATTTTGGTTTTTGAATTCATAATGTCCGCCACCACGTTAATTTTTTTATGAATTGTATGGTTGAACTACAATGTATAAAATCTAGATGATCTCTATTCATTGATTCTTCCATACAATCTGCTACAATTCCACTAAAAAACTGTAACATTCAATAGAGTCAAATTAAAAAAAATGTAATATAAAATTATACTCTATTTAAAATGTGTATTTTACAATACTTTTTATTTATAATATTTGATTAAATTATTTTATTTCTTTACATAATTTAGAATGAATAACTTGCTGTGAAAGCCATTTTGACGTTCATTTCACGAGTCCGCGCTCCAGTATATCTTATCCATGGCTAAATATATATAAATAAAGATATATATATATATACTTATTACTTAGACTTGATCTTATCTATCTCAGTGGTAATACGATAGAAAATAGTGATAAACTGACAACTGATAATGATAACAACGGGTATATTATATTAATATTTTAAATAAAAAACCAATACAGCAACATTAAAAACAAATGAAATAAAAAAATTATATTCTAAGATTCATGAGACAGTACCTGATCGCCTACAATATATATTTCAAAACGTTGTATCAATGCAATACACCAGTCAAAATTATGAACACCGTATGAGAAACCGTGAATAGTTGTTGTGAATTATAGGTAAAATAAATAAATCGTAAGAATATTTCAATATATTCTTATTGTTTTGTTAATTTTTTATAAATAATATGCTATTGCGATCGTTGATTATAGCCCAGGTTATAGTACAACGCTCTTATGATATTAACATACACGACGCGGATAATATTATACAGGAATTAGGACTAGACTGTTTTTAATTTAACAACCCTACTATTATAAAGTGTATAATAGCGGTTCTCAAAAAATTTTTTTGGGTTACCACTTAGGTGTTTTATTAATCAGGTACGTAACACTAATGATTAAAAATAGAACGATTCAAATTGTACAATTAAATACTTTACTTTTTAGTTAAATACATTTATTTTATGTAAGAAGGCAGTAAAATACTACAATATAATTGTTTTTTTTCATTAGATTTTTAAAATAAGATATGAATTATAAAACGCATATTCAATGAGATCAGAATTGAATATTTATTTTTAATTTTCCGTTCTACCACTATTTGGCCTTACGCATACCACCAAGTAGTCAGAGATCCACTGGTCTATAATATGATCTGCTATTAAATTAACTGAAGATACGTAAGTGAACACAAATTAATCATATTTAATTTCAGATTGAAAAGAGGAACAACTGAGTGATTCCAGTTCAATCCATAACTGCAAAACAGTAATTGAGGAAAAAAACCATCGAGCAGCACCCATCAACAAGTACACTCGGAATAAAACAAGGAAACCCATCATAATGCAAAAAGAAATTGAAACAATGAACAGAATATTATTTAATTTAACACGTTAGATTAGCAAAAACCATTTTGTATTATTAGTCTATACTAAACATGTCCTTTTATATTTTGATAAAAATAGTGCATTGCATCAATACTTTTCCGAACCCTCTGAGATTAATTTCTATCTTATTATTATTACCTATTTTTAGGCCAACATACTTAATGACTTCTTGTATTGTATTTATTATAGAATAGAAATATCATGGTATACAAACAGAGGAATCTCAATTAATACCAACACCATTTACAGAAAGACACAGGAACTACCGCAGTAACAACTATAGCAGTAACCATGCATATACCATCAAATGTGAACTAAATTTTTCATACAGGTTTCAATCTGATGAAATAAGTGAATGCAAAATTGAATGAACAATAAGTGACTACACTGTGTTTAATAAGTTGCTAAGACATTAAGGAACCAAAATTAATCGTATTCCGTTTTAGATAGTCAAGATAAACAGCTGGATAATTCCAGCACAACGTCAATGGCAGCAAAGCAGATGCAGAGGAAATAAAACATCTAGCAGCTCCAATCCACAAAGTACATGAGCCAAAAAACAAGGAAACCAAGAGTGGAAGACAGGATCAAGAACACATGCAGAATATTATTTTATTCTTTTGATACAAAAACCCGTAACATTAGTTATATACATTTTATAAAATATTTTATACATAATAGATCCTTTTTGAACAAATTTGAAACTATAACCATTAGAATCATTTTTAAGTGTAGAGTAACTATTATATAACATTTTTAATAGAATGTTTTTATGAAATATAAAAATAAATAAAATATTGTACAGTGTAAACACACCATTTCCATTATTATATTGTTAATAAACTATATAAACTTTCATATCATACAGTTGGAATTATAACCATAAGAATCACTATTAAATGTAAAAAAATTATAATATAACTTTTCGTACAATATGATAATATTAAATTTAAAAATATATATGTATTTTTTTAAATGTCAATATTATGTTTGTACTGTGTAAACACACCATTTACATTTTTATAATGTTAATAAACAATATAAAATTTTATAACATACAGTTGGAATTATAACCATTAGAATCTTTATTAAATGTAGAGTAACTATTATATAACTTTTTGAATAAAATGTTTTTATGATGTATAAAAAATAAATAAACATTTTTTAATAGTTAGTATAATGTTGGTGCTAGGTAAACACACCATTTCCTTTGTTATTTTCTTAATAAACAATATATGTCTTCACTTCACACAGTTGAAATAATAACTATTAGAATCATTTTTAAATGTAGAGTATCTATAGTATAACTTTTTGAACAAAATAATAATATTACATTTTAAAAAAAAGTAAAATCTTATTATTAATATGTAAGTAAACATACCTAGTTCATTTTAAATTTGCTAATAATAATGTAAGTTTTCTTATCACACAGTTTCAACTTTAACTATAAAAATCATTTTTAAATGTAGAGTACCTATTATATAACATTTTGAATAAAATGTTTTCATGAAATATAAAAAATATAAAATCATTTTTTCATAATTTTTATTATGTTTATACTTTGTAAACACACCATTTCATTTGTTATTTTCTTAATAAACAATATATGTTTTCATTTCACAAATTTGAAACTATAACAATTAGAATCATTTTTAAATGTAGAGTAACCATAATATAACTTATTGAATAAAATTTTTTTATGAAATATGAAAAAAAAATAAAAACGTTTTACAATAATTATTATTATGTTTGTACTGTGTAAACACTTCATTTCCATTATTATAATGTTAATAAACAGTATAAACTTTCATATCACACAGTTGGAATTATAACCATTAGAATCTTTATTAAATGTAGAGTAACTATTATATAACTTAATGAACAAAATGAAAATATTAAATTTAAAAAAAAGTTAAATCTTATTATTAATATGTATGTAAACATACCTAGTTCATTTTAAATTTGCTAATTAAAAAAAAATTTTCATTTTACAGAATTGAAACCATAACTATTAGAATTATTTTTAAATGTAGAGTAACTATAATATAACTTATTGAATAAAACGATAATATAAAATATAAAAAAAAAATACAATATTTTTAATAGTTTATATTTTGTTTGTACTAGGTAAACACACCATTTACTTTTTTATTTTGTTAATAAACAATATATGTTTTATAATTCTTCATAGAAATACTCATAATTCTGAAATATATTCTATTTACCTAAATTTCTAACAAATAATAGCAACAATTATTTAAAAGCTCTCTTAAATCCCAATAAAATCTCATCTGTTTTAAATTTTTTTGTCTTATTTTCATGTTTTTAAAACTAAAACTGTATTATTTTAAAAACATAAAGCTTAATCAGTTTTTATTTATATTTATGTAATGAAATGTTAAAAAAAAGTCGTTTTCCGTTATTTATATTTTTATTACTTTAAGCAAGTGTATTAGTTTCCATGTGCCACTAATTATATATTATTGGTTATTAAATATAAATAAATAATGGCTCAACTTATTCGTTAATTACATCAACTTTCTAAAAGATGCGACAGCAAGACTGTAGTCAAATTATAGACTTTTATAGTATAGGAAAAGAAGAATGGGGTTGGCACATCATACTAGGAAGTCCTCAGCACAGCATTTTCAGATATACTATAGCCATTGAGTCATCAGCATCTTTATGCTTCACGAGATTGTTATGTTTATTTATTAACTTGTGTTAATATCTTTCGTCAAATAAATAACCTATTAAACATGAATTGTCTTACACAAGTTATTTCGCTCTACATCCTATGAATCACAGATAATACACCTGCTACACTATTATCTGCTATTACTTCAACTAATTTTTATTATTAATTTAACAATAATAAATTACAATTTAATCAATAATGTTATAAATCATTAACTTAATAAATTTTATCATTGTAAAAAATAAACTTTGTTATAGAAAGAATAATAGCCAAAATTAAAAATCTGAAAATTCACTTTTCATATGATAAGTCAAATTGTACCCATGTAAAACCTCAAAAACCTAACTCATTAATGAATTTTTATAACCTCGGCTCACTCAAATATCATGATGTGATGAGCCTACTACTGTGTACTAGTCTGCAATATGTTTTATCATATCATTCAGTCTCATAATCCAATGGTCGATGTAGTTTTCACAAAGTGTATTTTTAATTATATTATTTCAGTCCTAGAGCAAATCTATAGTTAGAGAATAAAAAATAAGTATATGTGTATATACTATATATATCTAATACTAAAGCTAATAATAACATAATGTATGGTGAAAAATGCTATTATTAATATAAAGTTATTAGAAATTTGAAATTTTAGTGAAAAATTACAAAAAAAATGTATGAGAACTAACAGGTTTTTCATTTTTTAGAAACTAAAGAGAGATGAAACGAAATTAGTGTTTATGAACCATCTTATTTTGAGTACTAGAGACACTAACCTAGCCTTTTTATACTAAGGAATTAAGTCATTTAACTAGAAGAATTGTATATCTATAAATTGATAACTTATTGTCTCATCTAATTATTAACATTTAGGTAAACCTTTATATATTCTTCCGTTAGGCATTAATCTATCACTGATACAGAGTTAAGTTGTACCTTATTTAAATTAAACGTTATTCTGATCAAATAATTACTGTTTAAATATTGTAATCCATTGAAGTACCTATGCAAATGTGAAAGTAGTGGCATACTCGTAAAAAGAAACCCCATTCATAATTAAGATGACCAATAAGTATTATTAAACTTTCTTGATTTATTTATATTTTCAAAATCAGTTGCCATGACTATACTTATAAATAGTCTTAACATACCAACAAAATGGAAGTTACAATTTTTATCTATAAATAAAAAAGCGGGTAAATGGGTACCGCTCTGCTATACACTAGGTACCGTATGGATCACTATTATATATTATAGGAGTGTTAAATTTGAATCCAATGATAGTTATCATTGTATACGAAAAACGATTCTGAACGAAGATGATTTGTCGGCCTAGGATATCATTTCGAATGGTTAGTGAAAAAGGTGGTTTATGTTTTAATGCCTGAATACACCAGAATTTGAGTTTTTTTATAATTATTATAAGCTAAACTTATGGAAAATCTCGTATTGAATTTTCAACTCTAAGCTACTTATACAAAAAATTTTATGAATTATACCTACAAAATAATTTGCAAATATTCATGATTTTGACGAATTTTTGTCAGTATTTGAACTTCAAATGCTAATAAAAAAAATTGTGCCTATATATTCTTATAATTTTTTAATCATTATAAGAATAACTTATGAGAAACTTTGTATTAAATTTTCAAGTATTTTTATTGGGCCAAAAAAAAATTATCGATCCTTCAAAGAAAAATTTTTCAGTAAAATTGAAAATTTCAGTTGTCTATAAATAGTTCAAAAAAGTTTAAAAATTTTGAAAATTTAATCATATAAAAAAAATGCCAATTTAAATATCTGGTGAAATTTTCAAGTATCTACGACTTATATTTTTTGAATAATAACAAATATTTAATATCGTTTGAGGATAAATCGTTATCGTTACAATATTTCATAAAAATTTAAAATTCAAACGCACTTAAAATTTTTTCTTTAATGATGCTTCGAGTTTTCTATACAGCTACTAGAAGGAAAACTTATGGAAAACTTAGTGTTGTATTTTTAATTCTTAGTTATTAACACAAAAAATTTTATGATTAACGATTTTTAATTTTTTTTAGCAACAATAAGAACAACTCGTAGGGACCTTGTATTAAATTTTCAAGTTTTTTTGGTCATCCAAAATTTTTTTATCGACACTTCAAAAAAAAATCTCATAGAAATCGAAAATTTCAGTGATCTATAAATAACTCATAAAAAAGGCAAAATTTTTTAAAAGTTTAACTGTATATAGATAACACTAGCATACACATTTGGTGAAAATTTCAAGTATTTACAGTGATTAGTTTTTGAATTACAACCATATAAAAAAATCGATATAGTCGAAAACTGGTTTTGCGTAAAAATTCCCGTTTTTCCGTCACTTTTTTTTTTTCGATTTTTTTGAAATCCATTGGAAAATGTTTACTTTTGACCACTATAATGCACCAAGGATATTCACTTTGCTATCGGAAACCACCCCCTAAGTTTGAAATTGAAGCATTATTTCGACTAGTTATGCTTTACACTGACTCAAAAAAAAAAATACACACATCATTGTAAAATCAATACATTCATATTCATCACTTCGTTCAGAATCTAAAGCAACTTCAGAAGTATTGAAAAAATAATTTTATTTATATCAAGTGTTTACCGATAATGTTTAATTTATCATTATTTTTACGTAAATATGAATCTTTTCGTAGGCCCCGGAGTACAGATCGTATTCGAAGTAAGGATAAGCGTGTTATCGACATTTTTAAATTTTTATAATGGATAATATCATAATATAATATAATTATATAGGTAATACTTCATATTATGATGCATCATATTTATCATTGAACTTCTTATTTTGTAAGAATTATACACATTAAGTTTTCAATGTTAAATTTTCGATTTTTAATGTATTTTTATTAGTTATTGGTGAGAAAGGTTTGAATAATACTTAATTATAACTCATTGTAATCGTTAAACCAACAAATAAAAAATGTATTTTAAGACACCAATAGATAATACATAAATACTTTTTTATGTGTACCTATATTAAATGTTTATTCAGAAAACAATTTGTTAACAAACCTATAAAATGCATAACATAAAAGTGGGTTTTTCTACATACGTCTTTACGTGCATAAAAATACTTTTCTGTGATTGGTTGGTATTACCAACAATATACATGGTAAGCTTTTGGTATACCAGAAAGTTTATACGTACTTACCACACGTATAACCACAATACCATGAAGTTGGATCTAGCTCAACGTATGTAATGTACGCTTGTACATACCATCACGTCCTTCATGAAAAATACTCTAGTAAGCACGGTAACTGGTAAGCACTTAATTTTAGCGGTAAATTAACTTACTATAATTTGGCTCGACTCTATAGTGTAAATACACTTAAATTAACTTTTAAAACAATATAATTTAATATTATAAAAACACAACACATTTTTAAGATTTTAAAATTGGTTACTGCTGCTATCGCTCAAATTCGACCGTTAAACATACGGAAACAGTTGAACTAGATCCAACTTCATGGTATCGTGATTATACGTGTGGTAAGAACGTATAAGCTTTCTGGTATACCGAAAGCTTACTATGTATACCAACCAATCGCAGAAAAGAGTTTTCTATGCACGTACACGTACACGTATGTAGTGGAAACCCGCCTTTAAGGTTGAAATTCGTAAACGATAAGTGTGAAATTATATTAGCTAACATGACTTACTCAATGATACATGGTTACAACACTCAACAGTCGACATTTTACATTATTATTCAATATTCTTGGTAATAATAATACTTTAATGTTAGGTCATAATCAGTTATTTAAATCAACACGGATTCATTAAAAAAAAACCGATACCTGACCTGCAGGAATGGAGAATCGATTGCCGATTGCCAAAAAATACTTACTGTTATTCAGTATGATGGCCAATCTCTATAGTAGTATATTATTCTTATATTTTTATATAACAATACTTAATAATTTAAAATAATACTAGCTATCCCTATTCACTTAATTGTTCATTAAAAAATAACAATTTTTATAATACGATTCAAACTTTGTTCGATTTTTTATTTATTACTGGCTGTTAAGATGTTAAAATGTTTAAAATATTTATATTTTATAATTTATAATCAAGTAATAAAACATAACACTGAAAAATTTATTAGTTAGTAATGAATTAAAAATATTATTTTTTAACTAAAGTGGTAGAAGAAAGTCAAACATTTATGAAGACCGTTAACTAAAACGTTTTTAAAATAACCTATTATAATATTTAAAAAGCTGAACTATAAATCGTAATCAAATAAAGCGAGATATAGTAGCTAAATAAATATGTGTTAAGCGTGATGTTAAATGGATGGTTTTGAGTGTTTTGACTAAGTAAAAAATGTGTCAACATTTCAGTCAAATTATAAAAGGTAAATATTTTATTTTATTTAACCAATAATTTTCATTTTTTTTATGTATGCCAATAACAATTTTTTCGTTGAGTCGAAAGGTTTGAAAATTTAATATAAGGTTTCTCGTAAGTTGTTATAATATTATAGCAGTTAAAAACATTAAAGATTCATCATAATCTCAACATACCGCAAACCGACAAACCGTATTACTAATAATAGAATAGGTAGTAATATAAATATTAAATATCTTAGACTGATATAAGGTTTCTGCTCAGAATAGTTTTTCGATGATATTCGATTATTGAATTCAAATTTAATACCTCCTACTTATAATCTATTGTACAGTAGAGCGGTCTCTAATTGACCACCTTTTTTAAATTATTTAATTATATTTGTATTACTTATATATGTATATATTATATTTATTGCACCATTATTTGATGCATATTATTTTGAATTGCATAAAACATTATTTTTTCACGAAAATGTTTTTTTATTTGACATTTTGACTTTTTTGTATATTAAACAAAAACCTCGTCCAGTTCTCGTAGATTTTTAGGTTACTAATTTACATATTTATTGTAAACATATGTATTTACATGTAATACCATTACATGGTATTTATTGTCCATAAAACAAATTCATTTTTGATTGGAATTTCCTCAATAGTTACAAAATTAGTTTGGCATTGTGTGAAATGAGTTCTTGACGTTTGAGTATCATTAAGTTTTAAAAATCTTTCTTTCTATTTCCTAAACAATAATACCCATTAACTGTTACATGAAATAATATTAAATTTATCATAAATAATAAAATACGAATCACTTAATAATATCTATACGTATTATTTTATGTTTTCCTTTATAAAACAGCTAAAACATTTCGATAATTTTCTCATCAAGTACTAAAAATCGTATCGTAGTACTAACTTCTACAGGATTAAGTTATACGTTTCCAACTTGAGTTTTAGCATTGTATATAATACCTACCTATCTATAATTATTAATCATAGAATATAGAAATTTTATACATCATAATATCATATATATTTTATACTTTTTTCGACTAATTTTTGATATTCTATAACTTATAAGTATAAAAGTCGTAGATATTATTTTGCCCACACACACACACACACACACACATACAACGACGTGTCAACGCTAGAAACGACTACCGTGATTATGAATTTAATATAAATTTCCATTAAAAAGTTCGCATTCTTTCATTTATAAAAGCTAGTTATACACAATATTTCTGATATTTTGGAGTTTACTAGGAGTTAATTGATATAGTAGAAAATTAGTTATGTCGTATAACAAATTTGTCTGTATATTTTACACAGTTTAAATGGACAACTCCTGCTTTGATGTACTATATATAGTATACACACACCGTCGTGCAGTTATTACTTAGTTTTTTTACTTAGCTCGCGCCACGACTGTGGCGCCGGACTGGATACATAAATAAATAAGTAATAATATTGGAATTTATTTGTTGTAATGACATTTGAAAATGGAAATTTTGATATTATATTGTTATAAATATTATATAAATGTTTTTTAATAATATACGTAACTACTTATAATATATATACCTACGTACATTATACGTTATTATAGCCTATTAGTTACGTTTTTATAATTTATAAAAAGTTAATAAATTGAATGTATTTAAACACTTGATAAACGTAATAGTTGTAATATTATGGTTAAATGGATTTGATACTTTTTAAAACTGTGTTTTTAGATGTTATAGTTGTATACAGTTTTATGTGTTTGATAAATCGATTTAGGTTTCCAAGGTACCCGAAAACGCATGTTCTATCATATTATATAGCCGGTACCATTATTATTATTTTAGTATAACACTTGTAATGGTAAAAGGAAATTTCTACTTTGATGATCAATACTTACTTAGTGCTTTAAGTGCGTTTATAGCTTATACACACACACATCCAATCGTTAAAGATCACAGCGATTATAATTATAATAATAATTATTAATATTTTGTTTAGTGAATTGTTGTAGCTGTATCCGAATAAGCGATATTATTTTATATTATAAATTGCTAAATTGCTGTATATACACTATAATAATTATTGTAATAAATAATTGTTATTATATTTCGTAGGATATAAAAATGAAAAAATCTCGTTTAAAAATGAACAAATGTCATTTTGAAAACTTGGAAAAGTGTACGGATGAGATTTCTACAGATGGTGTCCACCCTTTGCTGTTCTGTAGTCATACATGGACTAAATGTGTTCCACTCAGTGTAAATTATTTTTTATTATATAACACGTTAATACATTAAAAATATTATATATATATATATATATGTATGTTTTTAATTATTTTTCTATTTATATTACAGCATCGAGTTCATTTGATGCATCCGTCGATGTCCATTGGACGTAATTATAGATTAGCACTTGAAAAAACATTACGGAAAGTTAACCAGGCACGGGAAATAACTATGAGCTGCAAAATATTAGATGAAGATCGTCATTTATTAAATCGTTCGCTCCAAAAAGGCGAATTCGAATCATATAAGAGAAAAACCACAAATGATTACAAATGTTCCGGCGTTGTGCCTTTGGCGGTAAACCAATATATATAATAATTATATACATATATTTATATATTATTTAACTGCTAAGGTAATAAAACAAATTAAATGCATAAAGTTTATTAAATATATACATATATATAATTATTATAATTTATAATATTTAATAAACATTATGCATTTAATTTGTTCTATTACCTTTAGCAGTTTAGCCTATAGGTATTTTCATCATATTTTTTAAATTTTATTTAGGATTTGTTGTCCGGAAAGTATTACAGGGATAAAGCAGAATTGAGGGAACAACAAATGATTGCAAAGAAAATTAAAAGAAAAAAAGCTATGATAAAACCAGAGTTACCTTTAAAGTAATAAGTATTTATAGTTATACCTACAATTAATTAATACAATTTTTTTTCCATGCACGTTTACGTATTATTTAATTGTTTTATTTACAGTTTAATTGGTTCATCATTACAAGCTTGTACTGCAATGAGTCCGGACGAACAGCTAAATATACTGAAAGATATGTGGCAAAAAGAGAAAAATGTTGAAATCGTTATAAGTAAAGAAGACAACGAAATAATTGCATACTATTTAAACGAAGTGAGATTATGAATACTTAATGTTAAAAATAATACCTGTGTTGTATCGATAACTTTTAATTATTATATTCTTTTTTTTTACCAGGGTATAACAAATGAATTTTATAATCCATTTCCAGAACAAGTGTTGGAAAACATAAAGAAAAATCGTGTTAAACCGAATCTGTTAAAAAAGTAAGCTTTTCAATTTAAAGATAATTATAAACAGTATAAATGAAATAATATGGTTTATTTTTAAAAAGTAATGTGTATTTATTTTTAAAAGAACCATTAATTATTTTTCGATGTATAATAGGTTAGGACCTAAATATTTTGGTGGGTCACGAACTCACGAAGGAAAAAATATTAATTATCGGGCCAGCCCAAACAAGAGTTTGGGAAACGCTGGGTTAGGTTACTTTAATGTACCTATTTAATAACTCAATAGTGATAGTCTCAATATGTATATAAAAAATGTCAATTTTAAAATTTTTTCAAAAAAGATTTTTACTATAAATTATAATTTAATCAATGTAGAAGTTATAGAACTTTTATTCAATGGTATAAATTATAAAATAACAGTGTAGGTAGTAGGTTACCTATGTATTTATTACGTTACTGTGAATGTCTACAGTATGGTGAATGCTGACAGTAAGTTATTAATAATGTCAAAAGATACAACTTGAATCGAAAAATGTGAAAAATAACTAGTAAAAGTTTAAATTTACATGATTATTATGGTATATACTATATGTATTAATATTAATAATAAACACGGGCTATACTAATATTTACATACGTATATTTCAGGTTTCTAACAAAATATATTAAATTATACATAAAATAGGTATAATATTTTCATTTTATTGATTCATTGTATTTTTATGAATCGGTAAATTTATTATTATACATTTTTGTAAAAATTATTATTAATTATTATAAACGTGGTGAGAATTATATTATAAGTTAGTTTTAGTTTCAGTAAATTCATTTATTGCAACAATACTAGTTGTCAAACGTTCGTGACATTTTGAATTTAAAATAATTTCAATAATTTTATTACCTACACTATATATTGTGGTACAATATGTTTTGTAATTGCAAACACATACGTACCCATTTCCATTAAGTAGTTTTTTAGTTGGTAGTAATAGTGTGTTACATTTTAAATTTTCCTTGCAAACTAAAATTTTTTGTGCACCTATAATTAAAATAATTGACTTATAACATCATCTTCGGTAGCCGATAAATAAAAAATAATCGAGACATTTAATAAAAAAAACGCTAACCGGAAGAATTTATCATGAATTAACCGATAGAATTCTATCGGTTAGTCTTAACCGACACTTAACCGGACATTGTAAGAACGGTCCTTAGTATAACAACATAACATAGATACGTTATTGATAGGGGTAATACAATTTATTAAAATTATTAATATAACAATATACAACAGAATTGATGATTGCAAAAACGTCATGAGTCAATTATTTAAAACTTTTGGATAATTAATAAAAACTGTATACTTAATATAAATAATTTTGAAAAAAAAAATTAATTTAAGAATAAATAATTATTAAAATATCTCATATATTAATTATACATAAGTTTTGTGTAATAAAAATTAATTTGTGCTTATTATTAACTTCCAAAGTTTTATGACTCATTCCTTTTTTACAATCAATGAAAATATGGAAAACAAAAAATTGTTTTAACATAAATAAAATAAAATTATCAAGGATAAAAAGGTTCATATTATTACATTTTAACAGTATTTATTATAAACATCTAGTAAATTATTACATTTTTATAAAATTGCAATATTAAATTACAAATTTTCACAAATGTTCATGTTTTATTTTTCTATAGTAGGTACGCCAATTCAAAGTTTCATTCCAAAATAAATTTTTTATTTTACAAGGAGCTATGTACCTATGTCCTAAGATGCTAATTTGTAGGTACATACTTACTTCATTTTATTTGAATTTGTCAGTAAAATATCTTTATAGTTTCTTTCGGTAATTTATATGGTATGTTACAGATAGTTAATAACCAAAAAATTATGTTTATTGACGCTATCAATATTTTTGCTAGTTATTAACATCCCTTATTTTTTATAATTGTAGTAGTGAAAATACGATACATTAAAAAATAAAAGATACTTTTTCCTCCCTAGGAACTGATCTGTTTGAAGTTTTTACCAAATCGCATGTTTTTTTATAATATTTATTCCACCATGATTTAAAACCAAACATATCCGAGTGTGTTATTAGTTGGACTTTAAACTTATATTTATTACTTGACAAGTAGATTATATAATTAACTTAAGACATTCGCGTATGGTACAAATTCGGTACGATTATATGAATCAGAAGATACTGTTGAGTGTAAAAACAACACAAGTCATTGACTAAAGACGTTTTCGTTCTTAACCAGATTTTTCGGTTATACCTAATTTTATAGATAAAAAAGTATAACTAAGATATTTTTCATTCAACGCACAGAAACACATGACTAGTACCTATATGTTTTTACTAGTATATCAATTTCATAAAATATGTGATTCGTGAGTCGTGACGTTTTTAGAGCAATTTTAAATATTATGTTAGGATTCAACAATAATTTTGGTGTATGTTAATATATTTACCGGTGACTGTAACAGTATTACTTGTCAGCTTCTACCAACTGCAGATATTCATAGTAGCATATTAATTAATCTATCTAGTAAAGATTGAAAATACACATACAAAAAGTATGTTTATTTGTTGCCGTTTGTAATAACATAGCAGTGCACAAGCGACGAGCATAGTTAGAATTTTTCAATACTGTAAGAGGAGGGGAAAGGACACCAAAAAACCCCTAAAATTATATGTTTTTTCTGTAAACGTTCTCTTTAATTGGATTTAAAAATATACTATACTTCTTCATCAATGAAATATGAAAATAATTTACAGTAGGTATTATTGTTTTTGTTTTTATGAAATTCAATAAAAAATTTGAGGAACTGGCTCTTTTGTCTCTTCATTAAATATGTCACTATAGTCTATAACATATGCGTCAAATTTGAGTCTTATGGTAGATCATTGCTTATGAAAAATGATTTTGATGAGTGGAGATAATGTACCAACCTACCTATTCTGAGCTATTTAATAATAAATTTTTGCTGCTAATAATAATTTATTTTTATATTTGTTATAAAGTTAACAGACCTAATTGTTGATAAACACAAACCGTATATATTATATAATACCTAATTATTAGGTATTATATTGTTCAATATAATACTTGTATACTATACTAGCTGTTATTAAATTATAGGTAATGAGTTAACATTGACTTCCATAGAATAGTGTAAATAGGTTTGACGTAAAGTTAGCTTAAAATTAACCAAAATATTTTTAAAATTGCATTGTACCTATATAATGTATATTATACTTAATAATAATAAACATAATAACGAACAATTTCAAGTTCCTATGAATATTTATTTTAATCACAAAATATTATTAAAATTGTAATTTTTGTTTGAATCTCCAATTTTGTAAAAATTAAAATTTAAAGGCTATAAAAAAAAATGTGTAAATTTATTTTTAAAATACTTAGGTTGATAAACGAACAGCTTAATAGTGACTGGTATTACATTTCCAAGCTATTTAGATGAGCTAATCCAAATACGCATAAAAACTTGTATGGATTTGGTAAATACAAACTTATGAGTAATATTGTTCTACGTTTTTAAACTTTGGGTATGAATATTAAAAATGCTATTTTTTAACTATAAAATATTCATATAAAAGAAAAAATATTTTGAAAATTATAACCAGGGTTCGGGACTTATAGCATTTGCATATTCATCACATGTAATGTAAGACATAGCAGAGTGATATACAAATACGTTTTATAGTACGGAGAATTCAAATATGAAATTTTATTTTGCATTTTTTTGCATATTTTAGAGGTTTTTGCATATTTAACGATTTTTAACGATTGATGGATAATATTATTGTTCAAAATGTATTAATTAAAATGTTGAACGATTAATTACAAAAATTTGTTTTGAGTGTAGTAATACACTGTATATTCAATAAATCGAAAACCATCATGATATATAATTATATTTTGTAAAGATTTTATTTTTATTATTTTTTATTTATTTTATTAATTAATAATTATAAATAAATTACAATGTTTTCATATTTATATAATATGAATCCTTTTTTTAATGACTTTTTAAGTATTTTTTTTCATTTTTATAGAGCATATTTTTAGGTTTATCGGATCATATATAAGCACATATTTTAGTGCTATAAGTCCCCAACCCTGGTCATAACATATAATACCTACTGTATATTATTATAAATTATAATGTTATTAGAAACATCGCATTAACATTTTTCTTGGTTAAAAACTTTGTAAACTTAATACAAGGTTCCATTAAGGTTTTCATATGCCAATTAAAAAATATCGAAAGTAGACAATCACAATATATATTTTTTTAAACATTTGACGTAAAAAAAAATGTATAAAATGTTAAATTTTTATATCTAGCTAATACTTGAAAAATATGTAAAAAAAGGTTCTTCATTATAAGTTATGACTATATATATAAATTATAAGTACCTACCTAATTCATATTGGAATCAAATTAAGTAGTTTATATAGGTTTATAATATATATATATAATAGTTTATATAGGTACCTATTATAAAATTTTCCTCATGGGTATTATTGAACTTTTACATACATTATCAATAATTGTGTTATACGCAATAATGATATACTCAAAATAATATCTATAATTGTTTTGAGCTATTATCTATTCATACCGCGAATCTATTCATATTGTTACAGTAAGGTGTTATTGACTCAAAAGCTATACTTATTAATAATATAGTATTATAATATATACTGCAGTGGCGTATTTAGGGGGTGGGGGGAGGGGGTGATATGGGTGTTAGAACACCCCCCATCGGCCGTATGTATTATGTTGTATTTGTTGTCTTAGTATTAGTGTTATTTATTTTATGTGCTTTAAAAGAAAAAAAATGTATACAACTTACATGTCATACTATTATAATAATTTTCGCTAATATAATAATTTATATTATCAATATACCTTATTTGTGTTAATGAATTATGGGTGGTGTCACCCATTCCTCCCCCACCTTTCATGACACTATTATCTAAATATTAAAACACCATCGTAAAATGAATCCTAGATACGCCACTGAGTATATAGACTGGTATAAATATATTATACAGTATACTTATTAATTATTATAGTGATATAGGCTAACCGCATGACCATCTTCGTTCAGAATCGTTTTTCGTACCTATACAATAATTTATCAATGAATTAAAATTAACACATTTAATACCTATACGGCTATACTAGACAGCAGAGTGGTTACTCACTTAAAAAAGTCAGAGAAAAAAGTATCCCTCTCACATATTGTAGACGTAAACGTAGATAACGTAATTTTTAAATTAAATTGTGGCATTGATTATAAGTATAGCAATTATACTAGACACTAGATACTAGTATGTAATGGTATATTTTATTGGCGAGGTATTTAACTTAAGACAATTATTAAAAAATTTTAATTTTACGTCATATTTAATAATATTATATTCTTGTAATATTTGATGAATAATTTTAACCAGGTATCATTTTTTGGTAACAATTTTGGAAAGTGATGTACGACAAAATTATGATACTGCTTGCAAAAAAATACTCCTAGATTATATACTAATGGATCCAGATGAATTAAAAAGAATTGGAATAACAAATTATTATAGATCAAATTATTCTTCTATGCAAATCAGAGGTCCTATTCCGTGGCATCAAACCGCTATTATTCAAAGAGAACAGCTAAGAAATAATTTATATAATTTTAGTGACTCAATTTTAATGTTAAATAATATATGGAAAAAGTAAGCAAGTTTTATGTATTTTATACTAGCATTCCTATTGTATAATTATTATTTTTTATTTTGTTTTTAAAGGTATTCTAAAGGTTATATTTTCCCGATAAAAAATTTAAAAAAAGTTGGTATACCTATAAAGCCAAGTTCTTTACAAGATTTTTTGGATAAATCATGTGAACAATTTCGACACAAATTAGTAAAAGAGTACGCAATTCTACTAATATACTTAGATTTTAAAATATTATTAACATTAGATGTTTATTTTTTAAAATTAATTTCTGGGCTTTAAAAATAAATAATAAATATTTTTTGAGTTCATTGACATTTTCTATTCAGGCCTTCTTTGAATAGATTCGGGATTAATCGAAATTAAATTAATTTTTTAATTAATTATTTTATATACTATTTCTATTATAGGTATAATAAACCAAATCCCCATTAAATATTTAATATTATGTATCTATATTCTATAGTTTGTATAAATTCGATACACAGAATACTATAAAATAAGAATTAGATACCTTCTATAATCTTAAAAATTAATAGGCACCTACCTACAATAATAAATAAAAACAATTTTTTTTTTTTTTTTTTTAATCGTTTCCGAATAAATTTAACACCTATATTATCCTATATTATAATAAAGTTAATTATCGACTATAATTTATGAGTACTTGACACCTAAATACAAAACAAAGAAAATTGACTGATAATTTGGGTATTAATTTAAAAAAAATCTTTGTATACCTACGTCGCATATTATATATTCTTAAGAATTATAAATGTATACAATATCATATCTTAAAAAGATTTCAAATCTATATATTTTTTTAAATTATATAAATTGGATGTTTTCACTTGTAAATACATTATTATTTGTTTAAATAACAATAATTTAATATTTACAATTATATATGTTAATTAATCATTGATAATCATTCAATTATAATTTTGTGAACATTTTATATTTTTATATTTTATTTTTGTTAATATTTAACAACTTAAAATGTAGTATAAAATATGTACAGATTTTAATGAATAGTTTGTAATTCAAAAAGGTGGATTGTAGAATGTGCTGAGTTATTTCTGAAAACAAAAGACAGTTACCAAGATTTATTACCAACACACACCACAAAAGCATCGAAGTATCAAATTCAAAAGTTTTTTGACTGTGTTGCAGCGACTATGTCTAGGCAGTTGAGACAAATTGTTTTTAAGTCTTTGAAACATTTCATGAAGAAAATACTTAAATATAAGGTTAGAGTATAGTAATTTAAAACAAATATTATTATAGCTTTATTTAAAATAACTTAAATAATAATAATAATAAATAATAAGTTACTGCAAATGTTTTAAATATTTAAGATCAGATGTTCCATAATCCTAATACAAATAGGTAGTTAAATGTATAAAATTTTATTTTTTAAAATAAATATAGGTTTAAAAGTTGGTCTTAAAACATATTTTTTAGAACGGAAATGCAATAGATTCTGAATTCAAAGACAATATGTTCATAAGTTTGCCATTTTTTGTTCTACGAGCAGTTCCGAATCTAAATTCAATTGAAATATCATTTGAACCTACACGAGAAGAATGTTTAAATCTTTTATTGTCAATTCCACGAAAAATAATTAAAACAGTAGAAGATATTCCAAGAGTTGAGCAACTATTAATAAAAAGTAATTTACATATTATATACCTAATATCATTAAAAATTAAAATATACAATTAGGTAGGTACTAATAAAACAATGTTTAGAATTCAAAGGTGATTCTACAATGGTGCTAAAAAACATTTATGAATCAGAGGAGGAAATTCAAAAAATGTTGTTTGAAGTTGGTAAGATTTTAGAAAATAATTTTCCAGGTCCAGAAACTTACATAACATATTATAAAACCTACAACTATTTAATAAACGGCACAGAAACTGAAGCGTTGAATACAATTTTTGCAAGTGAACCATTTCCATTACTAAGTGTATGTACTTAGATATTAAAATAAGAAATAAATAAATTATAGTAATTATAATTTATATCTTTCAGGAATTTAATGAATGGGTTATCAAATATGTAACTATAAATGAAGATATTCTCAAACTTAGAGATCAAGTTGAATTGAATTTAATGAAATTAGATGTGTCGGAGGTTAATACAAATTTAAAAAATATCATTAAGAATTTGAAGAACAGAATTCTTGAATATTTTATGAATTTAACACAACAAAATATTTCAAGGTAAATAATGTATAGTGAAATGTTTAATTAATTATTTTAGTAATATAAATAATAATAATAAAATAAAAGTAATGAAACAAATACAAATATCTATCATAAGTAAAATATTATTTTCAGAATAAATAGTGCATTTGAGGTTATGTCGGCCAAATCCTCAGAAATGCCTGATACAACTGAAGATTTAGTAGAGTTAAGTAATTATGTAACACTCTGTCGGGAGTCTACTTTATCAAAAATGAAAGCTCAACTAAGAACTGTTGGAGATTACATAATGTTTCTTTTTGAATACACGGAATTTAATAGTAATAAAATAAAAATTTTATTCAATTTTATACAATGTCAATTTATTTTAAAACTACTAAATCTTAATAGTTAATGACATACATTTGCAATCGCGAGTATTTCGATGGCCTCAAGAGATTGAAAAATTTTTAGATTTAGCTACTAGTAGAGTTATTCAAAAGAAAGGAGTAGTTGAAGGCCAATTAAAATCTAAAAAAACAGAATTTGAATTTGAGTACGTTAAAAATGATATAAATTAGTTCACTATTATTTGTTTCGATGTTTTGCTTATAGTCTAAAAAATCATTTCAAATTATTGGAAAACTTAAAAAAAAAAGACCCACCAATATTGACTAATGACGAAATAATAGCAGCCACTGAAGAAGTTGAGCGTCTTACTAATTTTCTTAAAGAAGATATTGCTGCTGCAAACGTACGTAACTAAAATATATGTTATATATATGTGATGGATAATAAAACTTATAAAACAATAATCAAAATATTTTTAAAATAATAGCAGTGTTTAATAAGTATGCAATTATTTTTATTTTATTGAGCAATGTCTTACTTTTATTAACTCTGTCTAAATTATAACATTAATAATAGTTAAGTGAAATATATATATTATATCCTATTTAAATATATATAATATTATGCATTACCTATAGGGTAGGAATATAATATTTATTAGGATTAAAATAATAATGAATTTAAACAATACAGAGCATAAATCACACTGAAAAACTTTTGGATGTAGAGGTTACACCATATACTCAACTTCATTCAATGGTTGCGGCTAGTGAGCAATTTGACCATTTGTGGCACATTGTTCATGATTTTCAGAACTACTATGAAATATGGTTTAATGGTAAAATATACTACGTAGATAGTAAATGTATAATATAAATTTATATAATTCTAATAGAACATAATTTTTTCTAAATATTATAGGACCATTCCGCGAACTAAATGCTAAGGAAATAAAGGAAATGGTAGATGGTATGTGGAAAAACCTATATAAATTAGCTAGAACTCTTCAAGACTATCCTGGATCAAAAAGAGTAGCAGAAATTGTACGTGGTAAAGTAGATAATTTTAAAAAGTATTTACCCGTGTTGGAGACAATTTGTAATCCAGGTATTCACGATAGACATTGGGCAGAGGTAATTACATTAATATTTTATTGATATAAATACAATAATAACAAAAAAATCTATTTATATTAGATTAGTAAAAGTGTTGGTGTAGACTTACATCCCAATGATTCATCAACTTTGTCTCAAATGATTGAAATTGGTTTATTGAATTACATTGAAAAACTTGAAGAAATTAGTGTTATTGCATCTAGAGAATATTCTCTTGAACAAAATCTTCGAAAAATGAAAGAAGAATGGTTAACTATTGAGTTTGAATGTAGTCCATACCGAGATAGTGGTGTTAGTATACTAACAGCGTTAGATGATATTCAGGTTATGTTAGATGATCATATACTGAAAGCTCAAACAATGCATGGATCGGTTTATATAAAACCTTTTGAAGAAGAGATGGATACATGGGAAAAAAAATTAATTTTAATGCAAGAAATTTTAGATCTATGGATTTCTGTAAGTATATAAAATATATATTAATTGAAATAGATATAAATCAGTTTATTTTATATCATTGTTATGTTATTTATTTTTGTATCAGCTTTTGGTTCAGTTGTAAGTTGTATACTAGTGATAATCTAAAAAAAGTATTATTTATACATGTTTAATCCAACTGTTATAAATAATTATGATAAATATATAAATATTTTTCTAAGGTTATTGTTACCAATTTCACCAATTCTAATTTCGAGGCTATTTTGTAAATCAAATTGACATTTATACGATGCATTTTGTTTAACTATAGCATAATAAAAAAAGTATAAATTTATAATCAATTTTTAGATTGGGCTGTTTATTATGATATTTTGCACTATGAATATTAGTTGTTAATTTTCTCAATAGAGTTTATTCAAGTAGATATATTTTTACACTTTCATTAAGTTATTTTTATTATATAATATATATATATATATATATATATATATATGTATATTGAAAACAAAATTCGAAAACAAAACAATACTGGATATAGTTTGATAAAATATATTTATAATTATAAATTTTAATTAAATAAATTCATCATTAAATATAATAATGCTTTTATAATTATACAGCATACAATACATTTTATACTAATTTTATGTTTATTCAATATTTGTATAATATTGTATTGTAGATGTTAAAAAATGTTTTATTAAAAACCGTTTAAAAATATGAATAATATTATATTGTTATATGTAGGTGCAAGGGATTTGGATGTATTTAGGTCCAATATTTAGTTCAGAAGACATAAATCGTCAAATGCCCGAAGAAGCTAGAAATTTTAGAGCTGTAGATGCTATTTGGCGTCAAATTATGATTAACACAGTTAAAAACCGTAAAGTTCTTGAAGCTACAAATTATCCAAATATGTTACAGTTGCTAAAAAAGTGCAGTGTAATGTTTGAGCAAATACAAAAAGGCTTAAACGAGTATTTGGAGAAAAAACGTCTTTTCTTTCCACGGTATGGCATTATAATCTTATTATTAGGGTTAGAACTTCTAGCTCTTAAAAATCTAAAAATATGCATGCACTTATGCACATAAAAATGAAGAAATATACGTTTAAAAAATACTCAAAATAAAAACAAAAAAAAATATTTTTTTTTTATTATTTTGTCCAGTTATAATATTTATATAGAGAATCACTAAATTCCGACACATAACTTTTTAAACGAAAAACCAATGATTGTTTTTTCTTTAGCATATTTGAAAATCAAAAAAAAAAAATTACTAAAAAAGTTTGAAATAGACGAAATTATTACGCGACGAAAACATTTCATGTAGTGAGCCCAATGATAAAACTAATACGCTCCAAAATATGTTGGACAACTAAAGTTCACTTCCTAAACGCATTTCGGTTTTATCGATTTATTGGTGAGATAGTAAATTATATGGATAGGTAATTCCTAGCCGTCAATGAAAACACTATTTTTAAATGGAAAATTTACCATTTTGTTCTTTTTTGTCTTGTTAATTTCAGAGCTTATTTCAAAAATTACCAAATATGTTCTTAATTTTTATAAAATACAAATATACCTATATGCATATTTTGCAATATGCAATAATGAAAAAATATTCATAAATATGCAAAATAAAAATAAAAATTTAATCTCCAGGTGTTATAAAACACATTTGTTGATTACTAGAATTTGTCTATGATCTTTCTAAAAAGATATGAAAAAACTAGAAGTCCTCAAACTTACTTATTATTTGTAAAAATGACGTACCTATTTCAATAAAAATTACAGATTTTTCTTTTTGTCTAATGACGAACTTCTTGAAATTTTGTCTGAAACCAAAGACCCACTACGGGTACAACCACATCTTAAAAAATGTTTCGAAGGCATAGAAAAATTGAACTTTACAAAAAGTATAGAAATTGTAGGAATGATATCAGCTGACGGTGAAGTAGTGGCCTTTAATGGAATAATTTATCCTGCTGACGCTAAGGTATGTTTTAATACATATTTAATTTTTGAAAACACATTTTTGGAATTGAAATCTGTATTTAATTTTATGTAATAGGGTTTGGTAGAAAAATGGTTAATTCAAGTGGAAATTTTAATGATGCAGTCAATAAGTGAAATTATTAACAATGCAGTAAAAGAATACGCAAATATTAAACGGGGTGAATGGGTATTGAAGTGGCCGGGTATGGTAGTTTTATGTGCTGCAACCATAAATTGGACTGCTGAAGTAGAAACTGCCATTGAAAAAAAATTGCTTCCTGTTAGTGAAGTTTCTTAGAAAAAAATAAACGTTAATAATATAAGTCTTTTTTTTTAGGACTATATGCAAAAAAGTAATAAGCAAGTAGAAAATTTAGTGAACTTAGTGTGTGGCACATTAAGTAAAAGTGAAAGGGCAACGGTGTGTGCTATGATAGTTATAGATATACACGGTAATTAACTTTACATATTTATTATTCGTAAGTATTAAATAAAAAATGTTTAATGATATTATTTTTAATATGTTAAGCTCGTGACGTTATTAAAAATCTTACAACACTAGAAATAAGTAATATACGCGATTTCAATTGGATTAGTCAACTTCGATATTATAATAAAGATTCCAAAACTACCGTGTCTATGATAACTACTACTTTAGACTATGGGAATGAATACTTAGGGAATACACCAAGATTAGTAATTACTCCCCTGACAGATCGATGTTACAGGTAAAATAATAATTTTAAATGAAAAGTTTTAATTTATTTGAAAAATGGATTTTAATTAAAAGAACACTTATGGGTGCATTAAAATTACACCTCGGTGGTGCTCCAGAAGGTCCAGCTGGTGCTGGTAAAACCGAAACTACAAAAGACTTAGCCAAAGCAATAGCCAAACAATGTATCGTATTTAATTGTTCTAAAGGACTTGACTTTAAATCTATGGGCAAAATTTTCATGGTTCGTATAAAATATGTAATTATAATATGTTTAATTTTAAAATGTGTGAATCACTTTTACTGACTTGAAAGGATGTTGTACCAGTACACCTCACCATCTTAACAAATAATAGCAAATTAGATGATCAGAATAATCTTTTTTATTTTCTTATTTTTAATATTAAAGTGAATTAAATTATTAGAAGATTAAAAATTAAGAATATCATTTTGGTCCCCGTTTAAATTTTGTTTCTTGATATTTTATTTTGGAAGCAAGTTATGGGCTTTTTAAAATTGTAAAATTGTATGATATAAATTAATTAATATACTATATTGAAATTATTGAAATGTTATTGTTGGTGATAATTTTATTTTTATGCCCTATACATTAGTATTTAAATTTATACTAAGTATATAATATAGTAACTAGATTTCTTATTAGGAAACGGTATTAGTAGTTAACTTATTATTTATTATTTGCTTATTATTATGTTTCTGGAATTCTAAAAGAAAACGGTTGAGTAATCAAATATATTAATTTCTTAATACAACCATTAATGGTACCTACCCACTGGTGGTCAGAGAGGGAGCATATAAAAATATATGGAATTATAAAATAAATATTCGGTTATAACGAGTTGGTCGTTATCTTTTTCCTATTACTTATTCCATTATTTAGGCTTACCTGATCATTATATTGCATTTCTATTATAAGTATTATATCTTTATCATATAGATACTGACTTACAAAACATATGACTTGTATTAACAATGCATATGATTTCTACAAGGTATGGTGTTTTCGAGTTCATAAAATATAAGGTAGAGCCAGTAGTGTAAAAGCGCACATCATATCATATCGTCAATTAACGAAAATGTTTGGACGAAAAATAGCAATAATTGGGAAGTTAGAAAATGGTTAGAATAAATTAATGTGATTGCAAAAGAATTTGGCACTTCTTCGTCAACAATAACAACAATATGGAAAAGTTAGATACATTGAAAAATATCTTTCATGCCACTTCGGGTAAAACGACTCCGCACTGCATAGCATATGAAACTTGAAGAAGCTGTGCTAATGTTTTTTAAACAGCAATAACGGGTATTGAACTTGCATAAACAAATAGAACTAATTCTATTTTGTAAACAAAAACTGACCAAAATGAAGATCAAAAATTTCAATTGCTTTGCATCTTGGATTCAGGTATTCAGCGCTTCCGAAATGACACAATATTGGTTTTGATAAGATTTCTGGAGAGTCATCGGCTGTTAATACTGAAATGTGTTCTAATTGGTTGGCTAACATTTAGGCTATCTCTTAGATCAAATAATTTTTATGATGACATTTATAATGCTGATGAAGCAGGCAGTTTTTTTCAAATTAACTCCAGATAAAACTCTTTGCTTCAAGTGTGGAACATTCTCGGATGCGAAACTATCCAAAGAAAGAATAACAGTTCAAGTGGCGACCAACATGGCTAAAAATGATAAAAGAAAAATTCTTGTTATTGAAAATCAAAAAGCTCAAGTTGTTTTAAAGGAGTTACATCACTTCCAATATTTTATGATAATAACACCAAAGCTTGAATGACCTCAGTAATTTTTAAGAAAACCTTACATTTATGGGATGATGAATTACCCCAAAAAATTCTTTTGTTAGTGGATAGCCATGCAGTATACCCATCGTTGTAGTTAAAGTTTATTAATTTCATTTTTTACCCCTTAACACTACTACTGTGCTTTAACCGATGGATAAGGTGTTATCAAGAACCTGAAGCCTTCGTTCATTATCGGAATCAGATGGTACTAAAAATGATAGAGGATATAGAAAATCATTTAAGTCGAGTCAAAAATAATTGTTAAATTTAGATGCTATTATTATGTTAGACAAATCATGACGTATAAGTTTTATAAGAAAATTCAATTCACACTAAATATTTTACAAAGCAATGTATTTATGTATTATTAAATCTAATAATTAATTTAAATATGTATGTACAAGCTATGTACAATAGAAAGCTTGGTTTTTGTTTTACGTATTTCCTGTTTCTAATTGGTAACAATAAACGCTTGTTTAACCGTATTCGTAATAACGAATAACTGGTTACGACAACAAAAACTAGCTAGCCTTTGAAACTCGTTATAATAGATTTCCACTATAATAATTGTAAACTGTTTGAAAATTTTAATTTAACTCCTTGTAATGTTTATATAATAGGGATTAGCACAATCTGGAGCATGGGCTTGTTTCGACGAATTTAATAGAATTGAACTTGAAGTATTATCGGTTATTGTTCAGCAAGTGTATACTATACAAATGTCAGTAAAAGCTAAAAAAGAAAAATTCATTTTTGAAGGCACAGAGATAACATTAAATCCTACCTGTGCAGTTTTTATAACTATGAACCCAGGGTAAGATATAATTTTTAAGGAATGCCAACGTTTTATTTTATCGGTAACTTATTAATAAAATTAAAAACTGTACAACTATAGATATGCTGGAAGGCACGAACTACCCGATAACTTGAAAGTATTATTCCGAACAGTCGCTATGATGGTACCAGATTTTGCTATGATTGGAGAAATATCATTATATTCTATGGGTTTTAGTAATGCTAAAATGTACGTTATAATTGTATTAGTGATTGTGCATAAAAATAATTTGGATAACACTATAAAAAAATTATATTACAGCTTGGCTGAAAAAATTATAGACATATATAAGTTATGTTCAGAACAATTGTCATCTCAATCACATTATGATTATGGGATGAGAGCATTAAAATCTGTATTAACATCCATTGAAAATTTAAAATTAAAGTACCCCGATAAAAATGGAGAGGAAATTGTATTAAGAGCTATATACGACGTTAACATGCCAAAATTTTCATCAGAGGTTTTACACTGTAAAATTAATAAATATAACAATTACATAACTTAATAATGTTTTTTTAACAGGATTTACCACTTTTTATTGGTATTTGTGGAGATTTGTTCCCCGGCGCTAAAATCTTTATGCCAGAAAGAGAAGAACTTATAAATAAAATAAACATTAACTTAGAAAAAAAAAAATTACAATGTACTCCATGGTTTATTGACAAAATATTACAAGTATACGAAATGGTGTTGATCAGACACGGACTTATGATTGTTGGTGAACCATTATCTGGAAAAACTTGTGCTTATCAGGTATATATTATCGATAAATTAGTTTTAATATAGTTCTTGTAAATAGTAATTGCATATTTGCATCGTGTATTTTCGTTAGATTTTTAATTACTTAATATCTAATAGTAGTATGTACCAAGGCATAGTCATTTACTCATATATTTCATATAGTATATACTACCTATATGATATACTTTTAGTGTTAGCTTAATGAATGATAATTGACTGGTTAATATTTTGTAGGAATACATGGTATTATTATTTATGTATTTGAAGCTACACTACAATATCAAAGGGTAAAGGGTTTTAATTATGTATATATTTATTTCAAAGATGAGTTTGGTTGTTCGGATAAATATACCTATATAGAAATTATAGATATTTCACAAATTATACAATAATAAACGTATCATTCCTATAAGTAATAAATTAATATATTATAATAAAATATAATATATGATCTGAACTTAAGTTTTCAAGCTAAATTCATCAATTACTTCAAGAGGAATGGCTAACGAATTAACTTTAAAATGTTTTTGTGTATAAGGAACAATAGAAATAATATTACTTTTAGAAAAATACATCTTTTAATTTACTGGTTTTTTTTTTAAATCAAATATTTATTTAAATTATATTTTTTGGTTCTTTACGTACAAACACCTGTATGTGTCATTCATGGTAATATACGTTGTATTGTTTAAGGTGTGAATATGAAATGAGTAACTATTCTAATACTCAATAATCTATTAAAAATGTAAAGTATATTATGAATAAATATTATGTACAATACAATTATTTTAAAATGTAAAATGAAATGTTAATTTTATATTTTTCTTACCACACGTTTGATCTTAAAGAATTGAACCTGTAAGTACTATATACTATATAGTATATAGTATTGGTAGTACTCGACTATTCGAGTAATTAGCTTATAACAGCTCTATAAAGCTGTGAACATTTTTGCAACTTCTTGTTATCTTTATTAGCTATTGACTATATTGGTTATAAATAATTAATTATTTTATTCTATTGTGGTAAACAGCTTCCATACTCACTGTTTAAAAATGATAGTTGGTGATCTTAATGCTACTGTAGGCAGAGAAAACATGTACAGACCCATAATAGGACATTAGGACCAGACAGTTTACACGAAACAAGCAATAACAATGATGGTACAAGACTAATTCACTTTTCTACATCACAAAAACTGATAATTAGTAGAACTTACTTTCCAAGAAAGGATTTACATAAATACACATGAATTTCTCCAAACGGTCGAGTACATGATTAGATAGATCACATAATAATAAGCAAAAGACACGCCGGCTGTATCAAAAAGGTTAGAACTTACAGAGGAGTGGATACTGCATGGACCATAACCTATTATTTGCAAAATTCAATCTCAGACTATCTACAAAGTAGAATATGGTAAAGACAAGTAAAATATAAAAGGCTGAAGACAACCTTAAAATAAAAAAGATTTATTAAAAGGATACAAGAAAGTGTACAACAAACCAATTAGAAAATAAAACACAAAACATTGACTCAATTTGAAGCATTATAAAAGAGACAATGACCAATAGTCCTAGTGAAAATGTAGATAAAAAAAAAACAACTGAAGAACTGGTTCAATAATATATGCAAAAAACCGGCAGATATCTATAAAAGATAGCATTGTAGAATCCATCATTTAGTGCTACTGTCAGATATGAAACACAAAAAAAGATTTCTAACAAAATAATAAGAAGATATAAGCACTTATATGAAAAGAAAATGATTGAAAACCTATAAATAAACAGTTGCAGTCCAAAAATATAACATAAGTGTTAACATTAAAAGGTGATATAAGCTACAATCAAAAATATTTACAGATGAAAATGGACCCTAATCACTAACAAACAATAAATAGTAAACGAATTTAAAGATTTTTTTGAAAAGCTACTAAACAGATCTCCTCGCTACAATAAATATGAAGAAATAATGTATCAAACAGTGGAACCGGAAATTGGGGAACCTACTTAAAATGAAATCGATTCGGCAGTTGATGGTCTCAAAAATATTAATAAGGCTTGAGGTGATGATGGTGTCAGAATTATTAAAAAGAGTAGGATTTCCTCTAAGGAAGAAATTAACAGAAATGATTAGGTGTGAAATATGTATGAAGAATAAAAAAAAATCCTAGATCATTGAAACACTGTTATAATTTGTCCTATATAAAAGGAAACCCAACAGTAACGGAGACTAAAGAAGTATCTCTTTACTCGACATAGGTTATTAATTACTAACAACAGTAATTTTAGAAAGAACAAATATATATACCAAAGAAATTATCGTATGTTACCAATGAGGTTTTTGAAAAGGTAAGTCAATCTCACCACATCTTTGTCCTAAAACAAGTTATGGAAAAATATTGAATTCGACGAGGAACTAAATTTATTATTATTTATTTATAAACTTCAGACATGACATTGATAGCAGCAATGAACAATGGAAAGGATTAAAACTAATCGGAATACTAAAAAAGTTTATAAATCTAATAGAAATGTGTAATGAAAAGACAATTTGTAAAATACGATTTTTACAAAATTACTCAGAACAATTGGAGGTAAAATCTGGTCTTCGCTAAGGAGACGCCCTATCTCCTTCATTATTCAACCTTGCTCTGAAAAAAATAGTAAGATATACGAATGAACATAATTGGAGAGATGGTAATTTTGGCATACGTCGATAATATCGTAATGTTGGGTAACTAAAGAAGAAGTCGCACAGACAGCTGAAAAACTAATGATAGCACCTTTTTGCGACCAATAATAAATATGCGTGCAAAACTTGTTCCTTGACATAAGACGACAAGAGAAAATTAATGATTTTTGAAAGAAAAATGCTCCGGAATATGAATGGGCTAGAAGTCAACCATGAAACAAATACCAATGAGAGAGTAAGAAACGAGGAATTATAAAAATTGTACACAGACCAAATATTATAGCGTTTACCAGGAATAAACAAATATAGTGGTTCGGACACACTTGAAGAGTAGATGGGCAACAAATAAAGAAAGTACTTGTCAAAAAAATAAACAGAACAAGACCCCTAGGAAGATCTAGAACCCGGTGGATTGATATAATAGCCAGAGATTTGAAGGAGATAGACCAGAGTGTGACCTTTATGTCGACTTACAATAGAAATGAATGGCGAGAACTCTTAAAGGCAGTAATGGTCCTTAACGGACTGGTAAGCTGAAAAAGAAGATTATGGCTACCTAATTATACTATTATAAAATGTTGTATAATTACAATACTTAACATTTTATAATTATTTCTATAGGTTTTGGCAGAATCGTTAAATGATTTACAACTCGACTGCGAAGTAATAATGAAAGAATATAAAACCATCTGCAAAATTATTAATCCTAAAGCAATTACAATTGGTCAGTTGTATGGATCATTTGATGTAGTTTCGCACGAATGGCATGATGGTAAATATTCTTAGGCTATAAATTATATATAAAAAAAATGAAACAATAATACCTAACATTTAATTAATTTTTTTTATTTTAGGAGTCATGGCAATCGTGTTTCGAGAATTTGCAAATAGTGTATCGAATGATCGTAAATGGATTGTATTTGATGGACCTGTTGATGCAGTATGGGTAGAAAATATGAATACAGTGTTGGACGATAACAAAAAGCTTTGCTTAATGTCCGGGGAAATAATCCAGGTTCATAAAATTTATTAAATATACCTACTGTATTTTATAATTTATGTTCACGGTATCTATTTACGTAATGATTTTTTTTAAAAAAATGTCTTTGAACAGATGAATAATAAAATGAACATGATATTTGAATCTGCTAATTTAGAACAAGCTTCGCCTGCCACAGTATCTCGCTGTGGAATGATTTATATGGAACCAAAGCAACTTGGTTGGAAATCTTTTTGGCATTCATACAAACAGACTCTTTTTTCCAAAATTCTGCCAGACCAACAAATCATGATGAATGATCTAATCGAGTGGTTGGTACCTGCCGTACTTGCTTTTATACAATACCATTGTAACTTATTTTTAGCTACATCTGAAAATCATATGTTTAACGTTAGTAATTCATTTTTAATTTATTTATTTAAATACCAACAATTTATTTTATTTTTTATAGTCTTTTACAAGGTTAATTGATTGTTTAATTAAAGAAGAAACTGGAGTAGGAATTGCAACTATATGGTTGGGATGTACAACAATTTTTAGTTTGATTTGGAGTTTTGGTTCTTTAATAAACGGTGATAGTCGAAATAAATTTGACACGTTTTTAAGAAAACTTCTAAATGGAAATAATGACCAATATCAAAAGCCAATTACTTTTAAGTTGACAAAATCCCACCTTTTTCCAGAAATAGGTACAGTTTATGACTATGCGTATGATAAGAAAAATAATGGCTCTTGGATTCTATGGTCTGAAAAAATAGATTTTAAAAGGATTTCACCAGATACAAAAGTGAATATTATTTAATACTATTTAATATTTATATATATATTTTTGTATTTTAGTTAGAATTTGAATTTCGAAAATAGTTAAATAAGTGACATTAATTTTATTCATTGCATAGATAAATGATTTAATCATCGAAACTGATGAAACAGCTAAGCAGCATTACTTTCTTCAAATATTATTAAAAAATGAAATTCCTTTACTGTTTGTTGGATCCACTGGTACTGGTAAATCAGTTATTGTGTTAGACTACTTAAAACAATTGCCAAAAGAAAAATGTTTAGCTAATATTTTAAACTTCTCAGCACGAACTATTGCTAACACAGTGCAAGACATTATCATTTCTAAATTGGACAAGTATATCAGCTGTTGTAAATTTTACTTAAATAATTAATTATAAAAAAAAATATTATTTTAGACGAAGACGAGGAGTTTTTGGACCATCTGTTGGTAAAAAATGTATGTTATTTGTAGATGATCTAAGTATGCCATTACCTGAAAAATATGGTGCTCAACCACCAATAGAATTGTTAAGACAATGGATGGATCATGGTTATTGGTATGATCTTCAAGCTAAGTCAAGAATAGATATACTCGATATGGTTAGATTTATTTAAATTTATTATTAAGTATAATATTATAGTATTACTAATATTATTCAAGAATGATTTGTTTTAATTTTAGTTATTTATTGGTGTTCTTCAACCTCCCGGTGGTGGTTCAAATAAAATTACCACTCGTTTTACTAGACATATGAATGCTATTGGTATTAATTCATTCAGCCAAGAAACTGTATCTAAAATATTTTCTCAAATTATTAAATGGCATTTTGATAAAGGATTCTCCGAGCTTATCACATTACAAGGAAATGTATAAAGTATTGAATTGTATAATAAAGATACATATTTTAACTAAGAATAATTTAGAATGTTGTAGATGCAATACTATTTGTGTACAAAGAAGCAGTCTCAACATTTTTACCAACTCCTACTAAATCTCACTATACTTTCAATCTACGAGATTTTACCAGAGTTATAAAAGGAATATTATTGTTACCAGCATCGCAGTGTAAAACCGTAGAAAAAATATACCGATTGTGGGTTCATGAGACATGGCGTGTATTTGGTGATAGATTAGTCCACGATGACGACCGGAATAAATTATTTGAAATAATGAAAACGGCATCTTACAGTTATTTGAGACAACCGATGGATGTTTATCTAAGTGACTTGATGCCAGTCGAAGATAGCTTTTTAAATACTGATCATTTACGAAATCTTTTTTATGGTAACTATATGGATCCGGATAGTAATAATAAAATGTATGATGAAGTTCATAGTGAAAAACACCTAATCCAACGAATGGATTATTATTTGAATGAATACAATACTGTATCAAAAAATCCATTATCAATGGTTATGTTTAAGTTCGCTATTGAACACGTGTCTCGTGTAAGTAGAGTATTACAACAAGAAAACGGTCATTTGTTATTAGTTGGAATAGGTGGTAGTGGAAGACAATCGGCTACAAAGTTGGCCACATTTATTGCCAATTATAAAATATTTGAAGTAAGTATTAGGTATTATATTATAGTCTATATAAATATTTATTAAAATACTCGTAATTGTTTAATTATTTATATTCATTTATTATTAAATAAATGTAAATATTTTGGTCAGATTGAAATAGAAAGAAATTATGGTAAAAATGAATGGAATGATGATTTGAAAAAAATATTAAGATATGCTGGATGTGAAGGAAATCCAATTACATTTTTTTTATCTGACAATCAGATTTCAGATGAAAGTTTTTTGGAAGATATAAATATGTTACTTAACACCGGAGACATACCAAATCTGTATCAATCTGATGAACGAGTTGATATTTTAGATAAAGTATCCAATATTGCTCAAAGCCTTGTAAGTTGTATCAATATTTTTTTAAATAATGAAATGAATATAAATGAATATATAATAATATAATATAATCATTAAAATATTTAAAATATATAATTAATAGATTGTAATAAATAGAATTGAGTAAGATTTGTTGATTTTTGGTTTAAATTATCTTTCTATTCCTTGTTCTTGTTTATTTTTCCCACAAGAGTATCATTCAAAATTTGCTCAATTTCCAGAGAAGTTCTATTTTTTCTTAAAGTTTTCGAGTTTTACAGTATTATCCATTTCCAATTACCGAAGTTTTTTTTTATTAATTTGAATATTTTGTATTATTTATTTATAGGCATCCAATGCTCTATGCTTATTACTTGAAATAATTAAAATATTATTATCAAGACGTAATGGCTCATAATTTAAATTCATTCATTTAGAATAAATAAAATTATTTGTTACAGGGGAAAAATGTAGAAACAACCCCACTTGCTTTATACAATTTCTTCATAGAAAGAGTTAAAGAAAACCTCCATCTTACTTTTGCTATGTCGCCAATTGGTGATATGTTTAGAAACCGCTTGAGAATGTTTCCTTCATTTATTAACTATTGTACAATTGACTGGTATGGTAAATTTAATGTACATCGATAGTGAAATAAAAAACAATTATGTTTGTTAACTATAGGTTTACAGTTTGGCCTGAAGACGCTCTTGAAAAAGTTGCAGAATATTATTTGAAAGATATGTCTATTCACAGTGATATTGCATCATCTTGTGTAACAATTTGTAAAGAATTTCATACGACAGCTAGAGATTCTTCTTCTAGGTAAACATTCTCATTTCATTTTTATAAATATACAACTTCTATTTAAAACAAAATCTTTATGGATATTACTAAAATTTCATGATTTAAGAGTTCTATTTATTTGATTTATGGCCTTATAACTTTTTGTTATAAATGGTTAAAAATATCATAACTACTATTCATAAATCACAAATTAAATGATAGAAATTGTAATTATTTAAAATTATTTTTATATTTCAATTTCTTTATAACCATTGTCATTAAATATTACATTTAAGGTTTTATTCAGCGTTAAAGAGACATAACTATGTTACACCAACTTCCTATTTAGAGTTAACCAAAACATTTCAAAATTTACATAAAAAGAAGGTAGATCAAATTACAACTTTACGTAATAGATATGAAACTGGTTTAAAGAAATTAGACTTTGCTGCTGGTCAAGTATCTGTTATGCAAGATCAATTAACAGCTTTAAGGCCAAAACTTGTAGAAACTTCATTGGCTACTGAAGCTCTTATGGTTAAAATTGAACAAGATACAGTAAAAGTCGAAGCTAAAAAAGAAGTACTAAATAAAATAAGATAATTTTTGTTTATTGTGTTCTAAAGTTACAATTAATAATATATTTTAGATTGTGGGTGCCGATGAAGCTCTTGCTAATGATGCTGCAGCAGCATCACAGGCTATTAAAGATGATTGTGAAAGTGATTTAGCTGAAGCCATACCAGCCCTCGAAGCTGCAGTTTCAGCCCTAAATACTCTTAAACCAGCCGATATTACGGTAGTTAAATCTATGAAAAACCCACCATATGGTGTTAAGTTAGTCTTAGAAGCAGTTTGTGTCATGAAAGGAATCAAATCTGAACGTAAACCAGATCCAAGTGGCTCTGGTCGGATGATTGAAGATTTTTGGTCACCTTCACAGAAACTGATTTCAGATACTAAATTTTTAGAAAGTTTAAAAACATATGACAAAGATAACATAGATCCTGCAATTATGAAACATATAAGAGAAAAGTAATTGTATACATTTTTCTTGCATATAAAAAATAATATACAATTAATTTTCAGATATATTAATGATCCAGACTTTAATCCAATTAGTATCAAATCAGTTTCTAACGCGTGTGAAGGTCTTTGTAAGTGGATACGAGCGTTGGATGTTTATGATAAAGTAATAAAAATTGTTGGACCAAAAAAAGAAAAACTTCAGCAAGCAGAAACGGATTACGCTATACAAATGGAAAAACTTAACGAAAAAAGAGCTGAACTTTCCGGGGTATTGAGTAAGCTTCAAACACTGAGGGATGAACTTGCAGAAAAAACAAAAGAAAAAAAAGAATTGGAAGATAATATTGACTTGTGTTCTCAAAAACTAACTAGAGCTGAACAATTAATTAGTGGTCTTAGTGGAGAAAAATATAGATGGAGCCAAGCGGCACTAGAATTGCAATCAACTCTAGATAACGCAATTGGTGATGTATTGTTATCTGCAGGCGTTGTTGCTTACCTTGGAGCATTTACTGTTGACTTTAGAAATGTTAGTATAACTGCAAATGTGTACCTATTTAGGATTAATTAAAATTTAGCCCCTCCTAATGTTGTCGAAAATTCAACTAACAAGTTTTAAATCAAAGAAATAAATTTGTAAGTAATTACTGGTTGATAGCCCTATGTACTTTGAGATTCATGAGAAGTTATACCTCTTCCATTTAATTCTGACCATCGCTCAAATTTCTGATCTTGTAAACTCTAAAAAACAACAAATAATTACTTACAAAACAAGCTAGCTAAACCATTTTAATTTGTCAAGTGTAATTTCAACAAAGTAGTCGGGGATTTGAATGAAATTGTCTTCTCCTTTTAAGGTTATAAGATTATTTTTATTATCACTTAGATTTGAGGAACTTACGAATTCCAAAATTCTACTTAAAAAATGACTAACCAATAAAACTATACATTTTAAAGTTTATCTGGTAAACGTGAATTAAGTTAGGTAGGCTTCTTATACGTTTTGATTTGATTTTTTATAATATTTATACATACAAATAAAATTGATATTCAGGCACTTATTGATGAATGGAACCAAAGGTGTTTGGAAATAAATATTCCGTGTTCAAAGCAGTTTTCATTAATACACACATTAGGAGAACCAGTGTTAATTCGAGAATGGAATTTATATGGACTTCCAGCTGATAACTTTTCAGTTGAAAATGGAATAATTGTATTTAGTAGTACGAGATGGCCTCTAATGATTGATCCCCAAGGTCAGGCAAATAAATGGATAAAAACTATGGAAAATACAAATAATATATCTGTAGTTAAACTATCAAATCCAAATTATATGACTTCCATACAAACAGCAATTGAACATGGTTTACCAGTTCTTTTAGAAAATGTACAAGAGGACATAGATGCTACTCTCGGTATGATTACAAATTCACTAATTATTATACTATAAAATATATTATGTTATATAAAATTAAAATTCTTTTAAAAAAATATATGTTAGAAATGTATTTACTTACGATGTTTTGTTACTTTTCATAGACCCAATATTACTCAAAAATATCTATAAGCAAGATGGAATTGATTACTTGAGATTTGGCGATAATTTGTTGAAATATAATCACTCGTTTAGATTTTACATCACAACACGACTTCGAAATCCTCATTATTTACCAGACATTTCTGTCAAAGTAAGTTAATTTGTCAAAGATTTAGACTAAATAAATAAATCAACAATTAATGCCAATAGCTTTAATGATCTATACCTAAACATTTTAATATTTAACATTTACCTACTTTCATTAAATTGATAAATTTAAGAATGTAAAAAAAATGGTAAATAGGCGACTGCTCTGCTGTACAATAAAAGTGAACCGTAAACCACATCATTGAATAGACACTATTACAATTCCATCACCTACCTAGTAATATGCATTAGTTAAATTTTAATTCAATAAGTATTAAGTAATTATTATATTTGAAAAATATATAATGACATGATTCTGGTCTATCAGTAGTATTAACTTAGTATATTATAAGATACATTTATATTGCTATTATAGTAATTATAGTTAAGTTTTTGATAAAAAATATAGCATCTTTTATACTATTAATTATTGTATATTTTTATATCATGTATTATTATTATAGAATCGTGCGAATAGGTTCGCGGATCATGGTATAAAGTACCTATATATTATATAATAACCAATAACCTGATCTAATTTTTTTTTTAATGCCATTGGGTGTTGTAAAATATTATAATATACCTACGTAAAAAATTAAATTACCAACTAATAATATTTTTGAACGAAAATAAAATAACTATGATAAGTATAATTTCATCTAAATTTGAAGTTGAATATAAAAATAGATATTGCATTTATTTTTAATAGTTATAAGAACAATATTTTAGATTTTTAAGCCATAGAGTAGCTGTACAAATTGAAAATCTCATATATTTTTAATTATGTATAAAATAATTTGTCAATTTTTATATTTTTGACGAAAAAAAATTGAAAAATGAAAATGACTAATGGTTTTTTTAAAGCTATTTAAAAAAGTCAAAATCTTTTAAAAATTATTCCATGTATAAGAAATTCTAATACAAACATTTATTGAAGTATACTTTAATAGTACCTATCTACAGTTATTCGTTTTATAAGTGTAATAAAATAACAAAATTCATTTTGTCAAAAAATGGTTTTATGTAAAAATTCCTATTTTTCCAAAATTTTGTTTTATTTTCTATCCTTTTGAGGATCAACTTTTCTACCAAAACAAATATTGTAGTTGAAAATCTAAAAATTTTACTACGATAAAAGACGATGGCAAATACAAAAAAATAAAATAGATGTAGATATCCTTTGTTCTAAAATTTAAATATTCATCGCTCTGCTCAATGTATAAAATAAATTCTCATAATGAATTTTTCTTATTTATCAAATGATAAAATTCATCTCAAAGATCCAGAATAGGTATACAAATATTAGAATTTGGATACCTATATTCTGTTTTGATAATGTGATAAAACCTCACTATATATTATTGAATTCTAAAAAAATCAATTAGGTATACTTATGTAATTTAGGTAACATTACTAAACTTCATGATTACGAAACAAGGACTTCAGGATCAATTGCTAGGGATTGTTGTTGCTAAAGAACGACCTCAGTTAGAAGAAAAGAAAAATGAACTAATTGTAGAAAGTGCTAATAATAATAAACAACTTAAGGAAATTGAAGACAAGATATTACACGTTCTCTCATCCTCTGAGGGAAATATTTTGGAGGACGAATCAGCAATAAAAGTTTTATCTTCATCAAAAGTATTTTAAACTACTTTATTCTTTAAAAGTCTAAATTATTAGACTAATTAAATTGACTTTCACAGTCACTATCAGCTGATATTGAATTGAAGCAAGAAATTGCTATTGTAACTGAAAAGGAAATTGATGTAGCTCGTGATGTTTATATTCCTGTATCTAATCACTCTTCAGTTTTATTTTTCTGTATCACTGATCTAAATAACATCGATCCAATGTACCAATATTCATTATCTTGGTTTATAAATTTGTATTATCAGGTAAGTCATTGTTATTTATTATACTTAATACATAAATGATTATTGCTGCATGTTTTGTGAGACAGTCAATCGTACAAAGTGAAAAATCGAATGACATTAACGAACGAATAAATATATTGAATGATTATTTCACTTATAACATTTACCGAAATGTGTGTAGATCTTTATTTCAAAAAGATAAATTGATTTTTTCATTTATTCTAACAATTGGAATTTTTCGGTCTAAGGTGATATGTCTAATACTATAATTATTAATTAATGTATATTAATAAACCAATATTATGTATTTTCATTTTTAATAATATTATATCACAGGGTCTGCTAGATGATAAATTATTTACATTGTTCCTTACTGAAGAAACTGAGATAATTAATGAACACCCCAATCCAGCTTCTAAATGGTTAAGTGATAAATCATGGGCCAAAATTGTTCAAGCATCCCAATTGCCAAGGTAAAAAAATACAAAGTGATAAATAGGTATGTATTTCAATGCTGAATCATTAGTCATAGAGGTCGGAAATTATTAAACTAAACACAATTAAGTTGATTGAATTATTGAAATATGATAGTAAAAATTGATATAAAATATATTAATTATACAAAATCACACTAACATTTTTATTTTATTTTGTAAATTAAAAAAGAAAAAAAAATTCTAACTGTATATTTTATTAAATAATTACTTATTAGGTATGTTACAATAATATTGATCATATTGTTAATTGTAAGTTATGAGCATCATCTGAATATACATAAATTTATAAATTTATTAAAATCATTAAAAATTAGTATTTATATGACATTAATAAATAGGATAAATATGCCTGAAAAATACTATAGAACAAAAACCAAAACATATTGACTGTTCAAATAAAGAAATTAAAAATTCAGAGAAAAAGTAACTTTTGCTTTAGTAAATTTTAATAATCTGTACATAATTTGTATTTAATTAAATGTATGATGAATTGATAATGTACCTAATGTAATATATTATAATATAATCAATTGTATTTAATACTATAATCATATAATTTATCTGTTATGTTGAAGTACATAGTCACATAGATATACAAAAGCTAGAGGTATAGAACAATAAATTTTATATACCTATATAATATGCACAGAGTAATAATATGATAAAAAGTATAATAATATATGTACAATTAACAATAGTGTAATTGAGAAAAAGTATTTCAAATATGCATATTTGAATATCTCAACATATCTTAACAATATCTCAATTTTATTTGGATATAAAATATATTTTCCAATAAGTAATTTTCATAAAGACACTTTCAAATAAGTTGGACTAATACATAGATAAATAAATGCTAGTTATGACTATGTAAATATGTAAAATAGGTATAAAATTAATTAATAAAAAATAAAATACTATTACATACATTTTTAATTGGTAGTTTATTAGTATATATTAGTGCCTAAACTAGTATATTTGCCTATATAAGTAAATTTAAGTAAATACTGATGAAATTTAAAAAAAATTAAAGTTTTTATTTTAATTTATAGCTTGGATTGCAAGCCCAAGTATTGAAAAGCCAGTATTTAAATAGTATTTCAAATCGATTTAAAACAAAAAAAAATATTAAGTATTTAAGTATACTTATATTTAACAAATTAACAATTAAAAAAAAAAATGTATAAATACATAAAATGATAAAATATTTAGTTAAAGATTAAAATAATGTAATTTCATTGATTATAAATTTTAGTTTAAATCAATTCTACAAATCAATTATTAATTCAAATAATGAGTGGAGAATATGGTATGATTCGAATAATCCACAAGACACGCCTATTCCAGAGCCTTTTGGGAATATCGACGGCCTTGAAAAACTTGTAATTATAAAATGTATTCGTTTCGACAAAGTGATTCCAGCTATTCAAGTATATATTTTATTTTATTTATCTATTAACTTTCTAACAATTAATTAATTAAAATCTTAAAATATATTTAGCAATATATTGTAAGTAGTATGGGACAGAAATATGTCGAACCACCATCGTTTGACTTAGCGGACTCATATAAAGACTCAACATGTTGTAGTCCATTGATTTTTATATTATCAACTGGGACAGATCCGATGTTGAGTTTGATAAAATTTTCAGAAGAGAAAAATATTAATCCGACTGATTTATTATCCATATCACTTGGTCAAGGACAAGTAATATAAATGATAATTCAAATTATTTATTTCAGTAATGTTATAATAATGAAAACATAACTTATACATAGGGTCCAATAGCTTCTAATATGATAAAATCAGGAATAGAAACAGGTAAATGGGTTGTGTTACAAAACTGTCACTTAGCTGTTAACTGGATGAAAGAACTTGATCGCATTTGTGATGAAGATATTATACCCAGTCACACACATCAATCGTTCCGTCTCTGGCTTACAAGTTATCCATCTGATGATTTCCCTGTATCTGTACTACAGAATGGTAAATTATATCCCCAATGATCAAAATTGTTCATTTTTATAATACGTTAAATTCAAAATCAGGAATTAAAATGATAAACGAAGCTCCAAAAGGTCTTAGAGCAAATTTACTGCGTTCATATACAACTTACCCTATTAATGATCCAGATTTCTACCTCAGTTGTAAGAATCATTCAGGTTTGAAAACACTACTATTTTCACTATGTTTTTTCCACGGAATTATTCAAGAACGTCGAAAGTTTGGATCACTTGGTTGGAATATTCCCTATGAATTCAACGACTCGGATTTTCAAATCAGCGTGATGCAGTTAACTGTATTATTAAAATAACCTAACCTTACCTACATAGTATATTATATAATTATGCTTAGTAAAATAAAAATAAATTTATTTAGATGTTTTTAAACGATTATGATGAAATTCCATACGAAGCATTACTTCATTTATTTGGTGAATGTAATTATGGTGGTCGAGTAACTGACGATAATGATAGACGTTTATTGAAATCTCTATTGTCAATTTATTTCAACTCAAATGTTACTAGTAATTATCCGTAAGTAAATATAATTTAGTATAATTTTTTATTTTATTTAATTCTTGGATTACATTTGCGATTTGCCATTATACTTTTTATTTAATTAATCAATAAAGTGACATCAATCATATTGATAAAATTATAAGAATATAATAGAGGTAAGTTCTAATACATTTATACAAACATTTATATAGGGAAGGGATTGCAAATCGATTGTTCGTGAAAAGATTTTGAAGGTACCCAAAAAATTTAAATATTTTTATTACACACACATATATATTATATATATTACATATGGATGTTTATTTTTTATATTAATACATTAATTATACAATAAAATTAAAATATCTTTTTTCTTATAATATATAATATTTTTCATGACACGCTCGAAAAAAAGGTAATTTTTGACAAGTAGCGTTCAAATAATTTACTACTCCTAATTTAGGAGAATGTGAAAAGTGCGAACAAAATTTTATATTTTTATAGCCTGAAAACAAATAATTAACCGATAAAAATGTATTATTATTTATTAAATTTGAATTATGGATAAAATGATTATCTATAAAATATTTATAATTGAGCACATTCTATAAATATTATATTATTATAAAATAATTATAACGAGTTTCACTCGACACGTAAAGTACAACAATAAAGGGGTAGGTACCAACTTATTTATTTTTCAAAAATGTATTTCTTAATTTTTAACATTTATTGTGTAATTATCTACTAGATATACATTTTCTGAGAGTGAACTGTTTTATATACCCCAAGACACTTCTCTTAATGGGTGTTTAGAATATATTAAATCTTTACCCATGAATCCACAACCGGATATATTTGGACTCCATCAAAATGCTGATATAACAAAAAATAATTATGAAACTAATTTGGTAGGTAGTTATATTTTATTTAAATATTTGTTCATTTTTTATAATCATAACAAATGTGTAGTTCCTATATGGTACCATTTTGACTCAATCTCAAATTACTACGGGAGGTGGCAATAAAGATACGAACTCAAAAACAGCAGAGCTAGCTTATAATATTGAAAAAAATATACCAGATTTATTTGACATAATTGAAGTAACAAAAAAATATCCAACAAAGTATGAACAATCGATGAATACTGTTCTACGACAGGTATTAAATTAGTTTATTTTTAAAATATATAGTATTATTCCATTAAATTCGTATTTTAATATAACATAATTTGTAATATTATATTATATTCAGTACTAAATTAATATATTGTACAATAATAGATACGTATTTCATAAAATATCTGAAATATAAAAATTAATTAACGAAATTATAATACACGGGCATACGATATTCTATGAATTTATGAATAGGTACATTTTATTCCGAATATATCTTTACAATTTATTATTTAGTAACCTATTTGGTAGGCCCATACTACATAATTGGTTTATAGTTTAAATAATAGTTGCTATCGTCAACGGTTAAAACATTAAAGAAATTAATAGGAAATTATAATATAGCGAAAAAAAATATAAAATTATTTGTATTTAAATACTTACCAAGTATTTATAATTTTTATTAACGCATAAGTACTTACTTTAAATTTTCTCTAAATGCTTTTTAAGTTAACGTATTTAAATACTTATACATTAAAAATATCATTTTACAAGATTAATAGGTACCTATGTGATATTTTATGTAACGATTATTTATAATTAAACTATACATACTTTTACCATATTCTACATAGGAATTGATACGTTTCAACAAATTATTGTCAGTTATAAAAAAGTCATTAGCGGAAGTACAAAAAGCTATTAAGGGTGTAGTTGTTATGTCTTCTGATTTAGAAGAATTGCATACAAGTCTTGTCATTGGACGAGTGCCAGTTAACTGGATTAATTGTTCATATCCATCTTTAAAACCATTAGGCGGTTATGTAGCAGATTTATTGCAAAGGTACATTTTATTTATTGTATTTTCAAATGGTTGAATAAATTTACAATTATAATTATACAGACTAAAATTCTTACAAGACTGGCTGGATAATGGCATGCCAGAAGTATTTTGGATTTCTGGTTTTTATTTTACACAGTCTTTCGTATCGGGTGTGCTACAAAATTTTTCACGCAAAAATAAAATACCTATAGATAAACTTGGATTTGAGTTTGATGTAACTATATATGAACCGAACATTGAATTGATGGAAAATCCTGAATGGAGAGTCTACTATCAGGTAAGAATACAATTACTAAGTATCGTAGTATTAACCCTTGCACCTTTACACTAGTAAAGATAATTTTATATTTTTATGATTTAATTTTTGTTTGTATAATATAAACTTTGTATTAATATATTATTATGTGAGTGTATTTAAATGGTCAATAAGCCAAAATCTATGTATTACTGTAAATAACTCTAAATAACTTTAGATATAAGTAGCCTATTTAGCTAGGATTATCTTATTTTATTGAATAAAAAAAAAAGTAGGTACTTAGAAAATAAAATACATGAAATATAGGTATACGTTATACTTAAACGCCTAATTGGAAGGGACAGCACTTGCTTCCCACTAGAAACACAATGTGAACTATAAGTATATATTATAAATCTTATGAACATTCATCGTGAAAAAGTAAACATATACAATAAGAATAGTTTTTTTCAGTGTCAATATTGATGATACCCAACCTAACATGGTTTGGTTTATGTGATTTTGGAAACACACGAAAATAAATTTCAGTTCGTAGGTATATACTAAAACTGAATAATAATATTAACTTTATAATATTTATTATTATTATTATTGTACTTATTAAAATCTATTTACTAGTATATATAGGTGATAAGTGTATCACCTATATATTATCTATACAGGGTGATTCTTTTACTAAATAACACTCATTATTTCAAAAAGTATTGACTTTTAAAATTTTTTTTTTAATTTAAGATCCATAGTAGGTATTCGAGAATTGTAGAATTATTTAATATTTTCACCTTTATATTTATAAGGTAAACCACTATCAACTTATTTTCAAATGATAACCTATACTTAAAATTTCATAAATTAATAGACTATTTTTATACGAATTATCACATTCAAATTTTCATTTTTCATTTTTCGTTAATCCGTTAACCGTTGATGAGTTATAGCTTCTCAAAGTTGGGTAGTTTTGGGAAGTGTTTATTGAGTGTAAATGTGTTATAACTCGTCAGTAGATAAGTAGTAATAACTATTAAGTAGTAATATTAGTCCAATAAATTATAATTATATGACAATTGATAATAAGCTATGACAGGCAGGAACAGGTAGGTACAAATATTATTACCACTCTCTGCTACACCATGCAGTGGCGTAGTTATGATTTTGTTCTAGGGGGGATACATAATTTATTGGTTAAACATAAAGTAGGGGGCTCAATAAGTCAATGCATTAAACATTAAAAAAAAGGCTCTGGGGGGATCTATCTTCATACCCCCCATAACTACGCAACTGACACCATGGGGTCGACGTTATCAAATTAATTACTATTATAGCTACTGGATTTTCAAATAAAAATCCCAATTCTGACTGTGCTAATTATTACTGATGTATAACACCTAAAAACCTTCTAAAACCAACCAATTTTGAGCTGGCGGAGTTAAATATTAGTTAAATATTTCAATGTGAAAATTGACGAAAAAAATGACTTTATTAATTTATGCAATTATTAATATAGGTTGCCATTTAAAAATCAAAAGTTGATAGTTTATAACTAAATATAAGAGAGAAGAAATTAAAATTTTATACAGCTGTAGAAAAACATGTATCTAAAAATTTGAAAAAAAATCTACACTTTTTGAAATAATGAATGTTGTTTGATAAAATAATCACCCTATATATATAAAATGGCATGTCCTTAAAAAAATTAAAATTTTTAAGGACATTTTTTTTCATTTTCTTTAAAATGAGTGATTCATCTTCGCCTAGCCGGAACCGATGAAGCTATGAGAACTATTTATTTATTTATTTTTTAGTACTATTTATTATTATTATTATTATTATTATTTTGTAATTAAAAACTTAAATATTTATTTAACACCATTGAGTTTAAATTATTATAAATACATGAATATTGAATGATGATTAGATATTAGTCTTGATTTTATTTATATACGAGTGCTAACAGTTTATTATTTGTATTTTTGTATTTGTAAACTATGACAAACGTAGGTAGGTATATGGTATTGGTATAATATAACTTATAATACATGATGGTCGATTAATTTAGTTTGCAAATTTATTGAACTATAATATTACTATTTGTTTTAGTTTATTCATAATAATCTATTATATTTTTCACGCTCTCGTTAATATTATCTTAATAAAGGACAAAATGGATATTGAAGAATTCAGCGTTTTTGTAAAGGTAAACAAACATACACCATATTACTTTAACCTATTATTAATAAATACCTAATTTTACAAAAAAATTGTATGAGTTGTAAAAAATAAAAATGTATGCAATAAAATTACCTTTTATGTACACATTGAAGTTCAACCATTTGGTCGTATCATAAATCTACCAATTATGTTCCACATTTTCTGCTGCAGTATACCTACCTAACATATACATAATGTACAGTGTGCGAGTGTGCTAAATTTACTACTTATGTTAAAAATTGAGAATCCGATTTAAATTCCATAATTTAAAATTAATTATTTTATTATAATATTTAGAACTACTAATTAGAACATTTGTATTAAACTTAATACTTTTCAAAACTTGTCTGAAAACTTGTTTTGCTCCATCAACAGCTATGATATTTAATTCATGCTTATATTTACAGGGTTTATTTTTAGAAGGCGCTAGATGGGATCGAGAATTACAAATATTAAATGAGTCCTATCCAAAAATTCTTTTCGACACTCTTCCAATAATTTGTTTCAGGCCGGGAATTAAAGTACAGTATACTCATATTATACTTATATATTCTAAGTAGGTACGGGAAGCGTACGCAAGTTAGTTTTTAATTGTCAAATTTATTCGCGGGTGACCTTTAGACTTAAGTTAACGCTTAACAAACCAATTACCTTCTCAACTAGGTATATTATAGTTGGAATATTATTATATTATTTTATTTAATCGTCAACAATTTTCTCCAAATCTTACACAGACTTAGGCATATCTAGAATACTTAGGTATAATTAATATATTTGTATTGCAAGTTAATTTACATACAAGTATAATTATATAATCAATAAGCTATATATATGTCGTAGCCACTTTGTGAAATTGATCTTTACATAAAATGGTCATCTTTTCTTTAAATGAAAACGACTTTTTTACACTTTGTGAAATTTAAAAATATTTTACAAAATGCCTAATGGTCACTCTAATTTAACATCTTGTAATTTTTTTCACAATGTGGTCATTCACTTTGTGTACTTAATTACAACATTGATTACATATGTCAAAGCATAAGGTTTTATAAACATAAATGTAAGTCATTTTTATCTAAAATTAACTGAAGTTATTATACATATTATTACATAGTATATTTATAACTATTTATATCATATTAATCGTATTATAATCATTGTTTATTTGTTAGAGCAGGAATATAAATCGTAACAATGGCTGTTATACGTTAAACTACCTTTAAAACAAACAACCTACAAATTATATTACAAAATTATATGTTATTATATAATTATTTTAAATTTAGGTACCCATATTATAATATCTTCTTTATAGAACTTTTTATAACCTAACGGATATAATCAAATTTGACTTTACTTTAGTTAAAATAACTTACATTTATGTTTATAAAACCTTGTACCTTAACGTGTGTAATAAATATTGTATTTTAATACACAAAGTGAACGACCACATTGTGGAAACAATTAAGTACATCATACACAATGTTAAATTGGAGTGACTATTTTGTGGAATATTTTCGAATTACATAAAGTTTAAAAAGCCGTTTCTATTTCATGAAAAGATCAATTTCACAAAGCGGCTAGGTACCAGGTACAACATAATAAATATAATAATATATTAATGTTTTATACATAGGAACCAATTCGTACCTACACATTATTTTTACTAGGAAACCGATTACGTATTTCTCTAACCAAGAATGTATCCAACAGGAAAAAAAACTTTAAAATGATTTATTGTACCATTGTTATTATAATTTTTTAGTTGCAGTTTGAGAAAAAATCATATTATGATGCTCCAATCTACAGGACAAGTGCTCGTCGAGGTGTTCTTTCTACCACAGGCCATTCTACTAATTTCGTGATGTTAATGGACTTCTTAATCGATCGACCGAGAGATCATTGGATCAAACGAGGCGTCGCTTGCTTGTGTCAATTAGACAATTAAATGCCTACAAAATAGTTTTATTTGTATTTTTTTTTTTTTTTACTTTAAAAACATCAAATAATATTGCGTTATTATTATAACGAATATCTTTATTTAGGTAACGTATTCTCACTATTTAAATATTAAAATATTAAAATTTTTTTTTTTATTATTTTTTTTATTTTTCTCACTATTTTCGTCCTATACTAACGAGCCAGAAAAACTAAGAGTATAATCGTGGCGGTTAGCAGCTCTTTATATCCACAAATGTATACCTATATGTATATTTTTGTACAGGGTTGTCGTTATTTTTTAAAATGAAGAGTTGGTTTAGCTATTTTGTAAATAATTTTCCTTACTATTTTTTTTTTTTTTATGAAGACGTAGGTACTCAGTATGGAATTATAGAATAGAATTAATATTTTACAAACCGATAATACAGTACTTACTTTATTATATAGCATTAATTTAATTATTATTGTTTGTACACCTTCGCTAATGCTTGCGTTGAAAGTGTGAGCTCTGTTAGATAGCTAGGTAGGTAGATAAAAAATGTCTATAAATACTTACCTAATTAATATTATCAGTACATATTATTATATACGTTATACATTTATATATCCATGAATTCATTATGAATTAATCTTCTTTAATACCTATAGTAGGTATTTAAAATGTGTATATTTATTGAACTAATTAATATTTATTTCCATTTGTCTACAAAATGAAATTGCACGATTTTAAATCTAGTATAATAATTATGGTTACAAGATAGTAAGTACATTTTATGTTTGAAACTTAGAAGTAAAGTACATTTAGAAAGTAACTTATCAAAGTCCAAAATTAAATGATTAATGACCAGGGAACGGATTTTAATTTAAATAAATATTTTTATGTAGTAATAGCATCGGAGTTTTCGATATATGTATACGTTTCATTTAATTTCAAGTAATCTGGTGCTATTTTTATTTTAAATATTTTTAAATATTTTAGAATAATTAAACTTTTTTATAAATAAATACATAAATTATGTGATATTGTAGAATTTTCGTGTATATTTTAATTATTTTACAAATAAATATACGAATTCTGTATTATTGAAGATTTTCCGTTTTTATTTTAGTATTTTACGATACGATATGCGATACGATTAGGTCTCTGTATTATACGCTTTTGACATCAGACGACAATGATTCGATATCTTATCTAAATAGTAGGTAGTAATTTCAGTATATGAGTTATATGCGTTCCCTAAGTTCACTTTTCGATCAGTATTCGTATAAGTGTTATTCGATTAGACACGTTATTTTCGTATTGTGTCCGTTTGTGTAGTTAGTATAAAATAATATTGTTAATTATTTAAATATGCCTAAAGTCACTCGCACAAAAAGGACAACAGTTAGTATTTATTTGGAAGAATTTCCGAATGAAACTTTTAGGAGTGATGGACAAGTTTTATACTGTCAGTCTTGTGATAAATCAGTATCTATCGACCAACGTGGTCAAGTTATTCAGCACATCAATGCCAGTAAACATAGAGGCAATAGAGACAGAAAGCTTAAATTTCAACAAAATTTTATTTCTACATCATCCGAATCTACCAATAGTAAGTCAGTTTTTAATGATGATTTGTGTCGTGCACTAATACGTTCAGACATTCCTCTTTTTAAATTGAAAAATGTTGCATTTAAAAAATGTATGGAAAAATATACTGGTCATAAAATTCCCGACGAGAGTACACTTCGAAAAAATTATGTTAGAGGGGTTTATGAAGAAACCATTTCGAAAATTCAAAATATCATTGCAGATGGGCCTATTTGGGTTGGAGTAGATGAAACCACAGACGCCGACGGTCGATATATCGCAAATGTTATTGTAGGAAAATTGAGCACTGAACCATCTAAACCATTTTTGTTATATTGTGAAGAATTAAATAAATGTAACCACAAAACTATATGTCAATTATTTAATAATGCGATGGGTGTTTTGTGGCCGAACGGTATAATACACAATAATGTACTTTTACTTTTAACGGATGCCGCGCCGTATATGTGTAAGGCGGGAAAAGTGTTGGACACATTTTATCCAAGAATAGTACATTTAACTTGTCTAGTACATGCTTTTCATCGTATAGCTGAAACAATCAGATTTCAGTTTTCTGAAGTTGATTCATTAATTTCTAACGTAAAAAAAATATTTTTAAAAGCGCCAAGTCGTGTACAAACATTTAAAGATATGTATCCGGATTTAACTCTACCTCCTGAGCCTATTATAACTCGATGGGGGTACGTGGTTATCAGCTGTATTATATTATTCAAATAACTTTGAAAAGATTAGAAACGTTGTCTTAAATTTAGATTCCGATGCTGCAATGGCAATAAAAAAAACTACTGAGCTCATAGAAAGTAAAAATTTGCAAAACAATTTAGCATTTATTTCCACTAATTTTAGATTTTTAGTTGATACAATTTCAAAATTAAAAACTTCTAAAATGCCATTAACAGAGAGCTTAGAAATAGTTGATGATGCCATAAAGCAATTAGAACGTGTTCCTGGAGAAATTGGAGTTTTAACCAATTCAAAATTTAAAAATGTATTGGAAAAAAACCCAGGATTTAATACTGTAATGTCAATAAGGGACATACTATTAAACAAAACTCCGAATAACAATTATTCAGAAATTGAATACACTCCAAAAGAAATAATATGTATAAAATATGCACCTGTCACGTCCGTTGATGTGGAGAGGTCATTCAACCGTTACAAAGCAATGTTAAGACCGAACCGCCGCCACTTTACATTTGAAAATTTCAAGTTATATGTTGTTTCTAACTTTTTCCCACATGAAGACTATGATTCAGAATTAATTTTTAATTTTTAATATTTTTTAATTATTTAACTATTTTACCTTATTTTCAATTTAAATATTATACATTTATAAATAAATATTTATTAAGTAATAAAGAAATATATATTTAAATATTTTTGATTTTATATTAAATTAAAATCCGTTCCCTATTTATAACATTATTGATTGAACTGTAATTAATTATTGTTAAATTAATAATAAAAATTAGTTGAAGTAATAGCAGATAATAGTGTAGCAGGAGTATTATATGTGAACTCATAGGATGTAGAGCGAAATAACTTGTGTAAGACAATTCATGTTTAATAGGTTATTTATTTGATGTAAGATATTAATACATGTTAATAAATAAACATAACAATCTTGTGAAGCATAAAGATGCTGATGACTCAATGGCTATAGTATATCTGAAAATGCTGTGCTGAGGACTTCCTAGTATGATGTGCCAACCCCATTCTTCTTTTCCTATACTATAAAAGTCTATAATTTGACCACAGTCTTGCTGTCGCATCTTTTAGAAAGTTGATATAATTAACGAATAAGTTGAGCCATTGTTTATTTATATTTAATAACCAATAATATATAATTAGTGGCACATGGAAACTAATACACTTGCTTAAAGTAATAAAAATATAAATAACGGAAAACAACTTTTTTTTAACATTTCATTACATAAATATAAATAAAAACTGATTAAGCTTTATGTTTTTAAAATAATCCAGTTTTAGTTTTAAAAACATGAAAATAAGATAAAACAATTTAAAACAGATAAGATTTTATTGGCATTTAAGAGAGCTCTTAATAAATTGTTGCTAATATTTGTTTAAAATTTAGGTAATTAGAATATATTATCAGAATTATGAGTATTTCTATGAAGAATTATAAAACATATACTGTTTATTAACAAAATAAAAAAGGAAATGGTATGTTTACCTAGTACAAACAAAATATAAACTATTAAAAATGTTGTATATTTTATTCATATTTTGTATTATAATTATATTCAATAAGTTATATTATAGTAACTCATCATTTAAAAATGATTTTTATGGTTAAAGTTGCAACAACGTGAAATGAAAACTTATATTATTACTGGCAAAATTACAATGAAAACAGTAAGTTTACATACGTTTTAAATATTAAAAAAGATTTTATCTTTTTTTAAATTTTTTATTTTCATTTTATACATAATGTTCTATAGTAGAAACTCTACAATTAAAATCGATTATAAAGTTATAGTTTCATGTGTGAGAAATAAAAACTTATATTAAAATAAACAAATTTAAAATGAAGTTGTCACACACTGAGAAAAATTAATAATAAGTTTTTATTTATTTTCTAATTTAGTCTTATACTTTTATTCAAAAAATTACATTAAATGTTTTCTAAATTTAAAAATGAAGCTTATGGGTATAGTATCATGTATAAGAAAAGAAATCTAATGTCTTAAATAAGCAAATTATTAATAAAATAGGAATATTTAAACATATATTAATAATCTAAGATCAGTTCTTATTTTTTTTTAATTAGGTTTTATCATTTTATTCAATGAGTTATATTCTATATTCTATAAATTTAAAAATGAGTCTAATGATTATTGTTTCATGTGTTAGAATAGAAATCTAATGACTTAAATAAGGAAATTTAAGATAAAATAGACATAATTACACATATTTTAAGAATTATAAACCAGTTTTAATTTTTTTATAAATTATTTAGTATCATTTTATTCAATGAGTTATATTCTATTTTCTATAATTTTAAAAACGAATCTAATGGGTTTAATTTCATGTGTTAGAAATGAAATCTAATTTATTAAATTAGCAAATTATTAATAAAATAGGCATGTTTACATAGATATGAATAATTAAGGCTGTTGAAATATGACCGTTTTCAAGGGGTTGGATATAGGCAATATTCGATAATATTTGTTATTAGCTGCTTGAGTGGATGTGTAGTGACTGATCATTAGTATGTGTGTGTATTCCGATCACATATAAATAATTAAATATTTAAAATAAGAATTTATTTATTTTTTTGATTTAGTACTATCAATTTATTTTATTTATTATTTTATATTTTTTTTTAATTTAAAAACGAGTCTAATTGGTATAGTTTCATGTGTTAGGAATGAAATCTAATATCTCAAATAAGCATATCACTAATGAAATAGGCATATTTACACCTATATTAATAATTCAAAAACATTTTTTATTTTTTTATTAATTTAGTGATTTCATTTTATTCTATGAATTATATTATATTTTATCTAAGTTTAATATTGAATCTTATGGACATAAATTCATGTGTTAGTCATGAAATCTAATATCTCATATTAGCATTTTATTAATAAATTAGGCATATTTACCCTTATATTAATAATTGAAAATTATTTTTAATTTTTTTATTATTTTAGTATTTTCATTTTATTCTATGAGTTATATTATATTTTATCTAAATTAATTATTGAATCTTATGGACATAAATTCATGTGTTAGTCATGAAATCTTAGGCATATTTACACATTTATTAATAATAAAAAAACATTTTTTATATTTTTATTAATTTAGGATTTGCAATTTATTCAATGAGTTATATTATATATTCTATAAATTTATAAGTAAGGGTGATAATTATAGTTTCATGTGTTAGGAATGAAACCTGATATCTCAAATTAGCATATTATAAATGAAATAGGCATATTTACACCTATTTTAATAATTAAAAAATATTTTATATTTTTTTATTATTTTAAGTACTTCATATTATTCAATGAGTTATATTATATTTTATCTAAATTAATTATTGAATCTTATGGACATAAATTCAAGTGTTAGTCATGAAATCTTAGGCATATTTACACATTTATTAATAATAAAAAAACATTTTTAATATTTTTATTAATTTAGGATTTTCATTTTATTCAATGAGTTATATTATATTTTATAAAAATTAAATATTGAATCTTATGGACATAATTGCATGTATTAGTCATGAAATATTAAGGCTTCAATAAGCATATTACTAAAAAAATAGGCATATCTACACTTATATTATTAATTAAAAATTATTTTTTATTTTTTAATTATTTTAGTATTTTCATTTTATTCAATGAGTTATATTATATTTTATCAAAATTAAATATTGAATCTTATTGACATAATTGCATGTGTTAGTCATGAAATATTAAGGCTTCAATAAGCATATTACTAAAAAAATAGGCATATCTACACTTATATTATTAATTAAAAATTATTTTTTATTTTTTTATTATTTTAGTATTTTCATTTTATTCAATGAGTTATATCTATATTTTCTATAAATTTATAATGTAAGTGTGATAGCTATAGTTTCATGTGTTAGGAATGAAATCTAATATCTCAAATTAGCATATTATCAATGAGATAGGCATATTTACACATTTATTAATAATAAAAAAACATTTTTTATATTTTTATTATTTTAGTATTTTCATTTTATTCAATGAATTATATCTTATTTTCTATAAATTTATAAGTAAGTGTGATAGCTATAGTTTCATGTGTTAGGAATGAAATCTAATTTATCATAATAGTATTTTACTAATGAAATAGTCATATTTACACCTACATTAATCATTAAAAATTATTTTTTATTTTTTTATTATTTTAGTATTTTCATTTTATTCAATGAGTTATGTTATATATTCTATAAATTTATAAATAAGTGTGAAAGCTACAGTTTCATGTGTTAGGAATGAAATCCAATATCTCAAATTAGTATTTTACTAATGAAATAGACATATTTACACATTTATTAATAAAAAAAAACCATTTTTTATATTTTTATTAATTTAAGATTTTCATTTTATTCAATGAGTTATGTTATATTTTATCAAAATTAAATATTGAATCTTATGGACATAATTGCACGTGTTAGTCATGAAATCTTAAGGCTTTAATGAGCATATTATTAATAAATCAGCCATATTTACACTTTTTATGTTAATTAAAATTTTTTTTTTTTATTTTTTTATTATTTTAGTATTTTCATTTTATTTAATGACTTATACTATATTTTCTATAAATTTATAAGTAAGTGTGATAATTATAGTTTCATGTGTTAGTCATGAAATCTAATATATCATAATAGTATTTTACTAATGAAATAGGCATATTTACACCTACATTAATAATTAAAAATTATTTTTTAATTTTTTATTATTTTAGTATTTTCATTTTATTCAATGAGTTATATTATATTTTCTATAAATTTATAAGTATGTGTGATAAGTATAGTTTCATGTGTTAGGAATGAAATCTAATTTATCATAATAGTATTTTACTAATGAAATAGCATATTTACACCTACATTAATAATTAAAAATTTTTTTTTATTTTTTTATTATTTTAGTATTTTCATTTTATTCAATGAGTTATATTATATTTTATCAAAATTAAATATTGAATCTTTTGGACATAATTGAATGTGTTAGTCATGAAATATAAGGCTTCAATAAGCATATTACTAAAAAAATAGTCATATTTACACCTACATTAATAATTAAAAATAATCTATTATTTTTTTATTATTTTAGTATTTTCATTTTATTCAATGAGTTATATTATATTTTATCAAAATTAAATATTGAATCTTATGGACATAATTTCATGTGTTAGTCATGAAATCTTAAGCCTTAAATTAGACTTTTATTAATAAATTAGGCATATTTACCCTTATATTAATAATTAAAAATTATTTTTTATTTATTTATTATTTTAGTATTTTCATTTTATTCAATGAGTTATATTATATATTCTATAAATTTATAAATAAGTGTGAAAGCTACAGTTTCATGTGTTAGGAATGAAATGTAATATCTCAATTTAGTATTTTACTAATGAAATAGGCATATTTACACATTTATTAATAATAAAAAACCATTTTTTATATTTTTATTAATTTAAGATTTTCATTTTATTCAATGAGTTATGTTATATTTTCTATAAATTTATAAATAAGTGTGATAGCTATAGTTGCATGTGTTAGGAATGCAATCTAATATCTCAAATAACATATTATCAATGAAATAGGCATATTTACACCTACATTAATAATTAAAAATTAATTTTTTTTTTTTATTATTTTAGTATTTTCATTTTATTCAATGAGTTATATTATATTTTCTATAAATTTATAAGTATGTGTGATAAGAATAGTTTCATGTGTTAGGAATGGAATCTAATATCTCAAATTAGCTTATTATTAATAAAATAGGCATATTTACCC
>VYZN01000003.1:1264882-1281060 GCA_009761285.1 Aphis glycines
CTAATATATCATAATAATATTTTACTAATGAAATAGGCATATTTACACATTTATTAATAATAAAAAACCATTTTTTATTTTTTATTATTTTAGTATTTTCATTTTATTCAATGAGTTATATCTTATTTTCTATAAATTTATAATTAAGTGTGATAGCTATAGTTTCATGTGTTAGGAATGAAATCTAATATCTTAAATTAGCTTATTATTAATAAAATAGGCATATCTACTCTTATATTATTAATTAAAAATAATTTTTTATTTTTTTATTATTGTAGTTATTTCATTTTATTCAATGAGTTATGTTATATATTCTATAAATTTATAAGTAAGTCTGATAAGTATAGTTTCATGTGTTAGGAATGAAATGTAATATATCATAATAATATTATACTAATGAAATAGGCATAATTACACATTTATTAATAATAAAAAACCATTTTTTATTTTTTATTATTTTAGTATTTTCATTTTATTTAATGAGTTATACTATATTTTCTATAAATTTATATGTAATTGTGATAACTATAGTTTCATGCGTTAGGAATAAAATCTAATATCTCAAATTACCATATTATCAATGAAATAGGCATATTTACACCTACATTAATAACTAAAAATTATTTTTTATTTTTTTATTATTTTAGTATTTTCATTTTATTCAATGAGTTATATTATATTTTATCAAAATTAAATATTGAATCTTATTGACATAATTGCATGTGTTAGTCATGAAATATTAAGGCTTCAATAAGCATATTACTAAAAAAATAGGCATATCTACACTTATATTATTAATTAAAAATTATTTTTAATTTTTTTATTATTTTAGTATTTTCATTTTATTTAATAAGTTTTACTATATTTTCTATAATTATGTATGTAATTGTGATAGCTATAGTTTCATGTGTTAGGAATGAAGTGTAATACCTCAAATTACCATATTATCAATGAAATAGGCATATTTACACCTACATTATTAATTAAAAATTATTTTTTATTTTTTTATTATTTTAGTATTTTCATTTTATTCAATGAGTTATATCTTATTTTCTATAAATTTATAAGTAAGTGTGATAGCTATAGTTTCATGTGTTAGGAATGAAATCTAATATCTCAAATTAGCTTATTATTAATAAAATAGGCATATTTACCCTTATATTAATAACTAAAAATCATTTTTAATTTTTTTATTATTTTAGTATTCTCATTTTATTCAATGAGTTATGTTATATTTTCTATAAATTTATATGTAAGTGTGATAAGTATAGTTTCATGTGTTAGGAATGAAATCTAATATCTCAAATTAGCTTATTATTAATAAAATAGGCATATTTACCCTTATATTAATAATTAAAAATCATTTTTAATTTTTTTATTATTTTAGTATTCTCATTTTATTCAATGAGTTATATTATATTTTATCAAAATTAAATATTGAATCTTATGGACATAATTGCATGTGTTAGTCATGAAATATTAAGGCTTCAATAAGCATATTACTAAAAACATAGGCATATCTACACTTATATTATTAATTAAAAATTATTTTATATTTTTTTATTATTTTAGTTACTTCATTTTATTCAATGAGGTATATTATATTCTCTATTAATTTATAAGTAAGTGTGATAATTATAGTTTCATGTGTTAGGAATGAAATCTAATATCTCAAATTAGCATATTATTAATGAAATAGGCATATTTACACCTACATTAATAATTAAAAATTATTTTTTATTTTTTTATTATTTAAGTATTTTCATTTTATTCAATGAGTTATATTATATTTTATCTAAATTTAATATTGAATCTGATGGACATAATTGCATGTGTTATTCATGAAATATTAAGGCTTCAATAAGCATATTACTAAAAAAATAGGCATATCTACACTTATATTATTAATTGAAAATTATTTTTTAATTATTTTAGTATTTTCATGTTATTCAATGAGTTATATTATATTTTATCTAAATTTAATATTGAATCATTTTGACATAATTGCATGTGTTAGTCATGAAATATTAAGGCTTCAATAAGCATATTACTAAAAAAATAGGCATATCTACACTTATATTATTAATTAAAAATTATTTTTTTATTATTTTAGTATTTTCATTTTATTCAATTAGTTATATTATATTTTTTATAAATTTATAAGTAAGTGTGATAATTATAGTTTCATGTGTTAGGAGTGAAATCTAATATCTCAAATTAGCTTATTATCAATGAGATAGGCATATTTACACATTTATTAATAATAAAAAAACATTTTTTATATTTTTATTAATTTAGGATTTTCATTTTATTCAATGAGTTATATTATATTTTTTATAAATTTATAAGTAAGTGTGATAATTATAGTTTCATGTGTTAGGAGTGAAATCTAATATCTCAAATTACCATATTATCAATGAAATAGGCATAATTACAACTACATTAATAATTCAAAATTAATTTTTAATTTTTTTATTATTTTAGTATTTTCATTTTATTCATAAATTTATAAGTAAGTGTGATAGCTATAGTTTCATGTGTTAGGAATTAAATTTAATATCTCAAATTAGCATATTATTAATGAAATAGGCATATTTACACCTATATTAATAATTAAAAATCATTTTTTAATTTTATTATTTTAGTATTTTCATTTTATTCAATGAGTTATATTATATTTTTTTATAAATTTATAAGTAAGTGTGATAATTATAGTTTCATGTGTTAGGAATGAAATCTAATATCTCAAGTTACCATATTATTAATGAAATAGGCATATTTACACCTACATTAATTATTAAAAATTATTTTTTAATGTTTTATTATTTTAGTATTTACATTTTATTCAATGAGTTATATTATATTTTATCTAAATTTAATATTGAATCTGATGGACATAATTGCATGTGTTATTCATGAAATATTAAGGCTTCAATAAGCATATTACTAAAAAAATAGGCATATCTACACTTAAATTATTAATTAAAAATTATTTTTTAATTATTTTAGTATTTTAGTATTTTCATTTTATTCAATGAGTTATATTATATTTTCTATAAATTTTTAAGTATGTGTGATAAGTATAGTTTCATGTGTTAGGAATAAAATCTAATATCTCAAATTAGCTTATTATTAATAAAATAGGCATATTTACCCTTATATTAATAATTAAAAATCATTTTTTATTTTTTTATTATTTTAGTATTCTCATTTTATTCAATGAGTTATGTTATATTTTTTATAAATTTATAAGTTAGTGTGATAAGTATAGTTTCATGTGTTAGGAATGAAATCTAATATCTCAAATTAGCATATTATCAATGAGATAGGCATATTTACACATTTATTAATAATAAAAAAACATTTTTTATATTTTTATTAATTTAGGATTTTCATTTTATTCAATGAGTTATATTATATTTTATCAAAATTAAATATTGAATCTTATGGACATAATTGCATGTGTTAGTCATGAAATATTAAGGCTTCAATAAGCATATTACCAAAAAAATAGTCATATCTACTCTTATATTATTAATTAAAAATTATTTTTTATTTTTTTATTATTTTAGTATTTTCATTTTATTCAATGAGTTATATCTTATTTTCTATAAATTTATAATTAAGTGTGATAGCTATAGTTTCATGTGTTAGGAATGAAATCTAATATCTCAAATTAGCTTATTATTAATAAAATAGGCATATCTACTCTAATATTATTAATTAAAAATAATTTTTTATTTTTTTATTATTGTAGTTATTTCATTTTATTCAATGAGTTATGTTATATATTCTATAAATTTATAAGTAAGTCTGATAAGTATAGTTTCATGTGTTAGGAATGAAATGTAATATATCATAATAATATTATACTAATGAAATAGGCATAATTACACATTTATTAATAATAAAAAACCATTTTTTATTTTTTATTATTTTAGTATTTTCATTTTATTTAATGAGTTATACTATATTTTCTATAAATTTATATGTAATTGTGATAACTATAGTTTCATGCGTTAGGAATAAAATCTAATATCTCAAATTACCATATTATCAATGAAATAGGCATATTTACACCTACATTAATAACTAAAAATTATTTTTTATTTTTTTATTATTTTAGTATTTTCATTTTATTCAATGAGTTATATTATATTTTATCAAAATTAAATATTGAATCTTATGGACATAATTGCATGTGTTAGTCATGAAATATTAAGGCTTCAATAAGCATATTACTAAAAAAATAGGCATATCTACATTTATATTATTAATTACAAATAATTTTTTATATTTTTATTATTTTAGTATTTTCATTTTATTTAATGAGTTTTACTATATTTTCTATAAATTTGTATGTAATTGTGATAGCTATAGTTTAATGTGTTAGGAATGAAATCTAATATCTCAAATTACCATATTATCAATGAAATAGTCATATTTACACCTACATTAATAATTAAAAATTATTTTTTATTTTTTTATTATTTTAGTATTTTCATTTTATTCAATGAGTTATATCTTATTTTCTATAAATTTATAATTAAGTGTGATAGCTATAGTTTCATGTGTTAGGAATGAAATCTAATTTATCATAATAGTATTTCACTAATGAAATAGTCATATTTACACCTACATTAATAATTAAAAATTATTTTTTATTTTTTTATTATTTTAGTATTTTCATTTTATTCAATGAGTTATGTTATATATTCTATAAATTTATAAATAAGTGTGAAAGCTACAGTTTCATGTGTTAGGAATGAAATCCAATATCTCAAATTAGTATTTTACTAATGAAATAGGCATATTTACACATTTATTAATAAAAAAAAACCATTTTTTATATTTTTATTAATTTAAGATTTTCATTTTATTCAATGAGTTATGTTATATTTTATCAAAATTAAATATTGAATCTTATGGACATAATTGCACGTGTTAGTCATGAAATCTTAAGGCTTTAATGAGCATATTATTAATAAATCAGCCATATTTACACTTTTTATGTTAATTAAAAATTTTTTTTTTTATTTTTTTATTATTTTAGTATTTTCATTTTATTTAATGACTTATACTATATTTTCTATAAATTTATAAGTAAGTGTGATAATTATAGTTTCATGTGTTAGTCATGAAATCTAATATATCATAATAGTATTTTACTAATGAAATAGGCATATTTACACCTACATTAATAATTAAAAATTATTTTTTAATTTTTTATTATTTTAGTATTTTCATTTTATTCAATGAGTTATATTATATTTTCTATAAATTTATAAGTATGTGTGATAAGTATAGTTTCATGTGTTAGGAATGAAATCTAATTTATCATAATAGTATTTTACTAATGAAATAGTCATATTTACACCTACATTAATAATTAAAAATTTTTTTTTATTTTTTTATTATTTTAGTATTTTCATTTTATTCAATGAGTTATATTATATTTTATCAAAATTAAATATTGAATCTTTTGGACATAATTGAATGTGTTAGTCATGAAATATAAGGCTTCAATAAGCATATTACTAAAAAAATAGTCATATTTACACCTACATTAATAATTAAAAATAATCTATTATTTTTTTATTATTTTAGTATTTTCATTTTATTCAATGAGTTATATTATATTTTATCAAAATTAATTATTGAATCTTATGGACATAATTTCATGTGTTAGTCATGAAATCTTAAGCCTTAAATTAGACTTTTATTAATAAATTAGGCATATTTACCCTTATATTAATAATTAAAAATTATTTTTTATTTATTTATTATTTTAGTATTTTCATTTTATTCAATGAGTTATATTATATATTCTATAAATTTATAAATAAGTGTGAAAGCTACAGTTTCATGTGTTAGGAATGAAATCTAATATCTCAAATTAGTATTTTACTAATGAAATAGGCATATTTACACATTTATTAATAAAAAAAAACCATTTTTTATATTTTTATTAATTTAAGATTTTCATTTTATTCAATGAGTTATGTTATATTTTATCAAAATTAAATATTGAATCTTATGGATATAAATTCATGTGTTAGTCATGAAATCTAATATATCATAATAGTATTTTACTAATGAAATAGGCATATTTACACCTACATTAATAATTAAAAATTATTTTTTATTTTTTTATTATTTTAGTATTTTCATTTTATTCAATGAGTTATATCTTATTTTCTATAAATTTATAAGTAAGTGTGATAGCTATAGTTTCATGTGTTGGAATGAAATCTTATATCTCAAATTAGCATATTATTAATGAAATAGGCATATTTACACATTTATTAATAATAAAAAAACATTTTTTATATTTTTATTATTTTAGTATTTTCATTTTATTCAATGAGTTATATCTTATTTTCTATAAATTTATAATTAAGTGTGATAGCTATAGTTTCATGTGTTAGGAATGAAATCTAATATCTCAAATTAGCTTATTATTAATAAAATAGGCATATCTACTCTAATATTATTAATTAAAAATAATTTTTTATTTTTTTATTATTGTAGTTATTTCATTTTATTCAATGAGTTATGTTATATATTCTATAAATTTATAAGTTAGTGTGATAATTATAGTTTCATTTGTTAGGAATGAAATCTAATATCTCAAATTAGCTTATTATTAATAAAATAGGCATATTTACCCTTATATTAATAATTAAAAATCATTTTTTATTTTTTTATTATTTTAGTATTTTCATTTTATTCAATGAGTTATATTATATATTCTATATATTTATAAATAAGTGTGGTAGCTATAGTTTCATGTGTTAGGAATGAAATCTAATATATCATAATAATATTTTACTAATGAAATAGGCATATTTACACATTTATTAATAATAAAAAACCATTTTTTATATTTTTATTAATTTAGGATTTTCATTTTATTCAATGAGTTATATTATATTTTTTTATAAATTTATAAGTAAGTGTGATAATTATAGTTTCATGTGTTAGGAATGAAATCTAATATCTCAAGTTACCATATTATTAATGAAATAGGCATATTTACACCTACATTAATTATTAAAAATTATTTTTTAATTTCTTTATTAATTTAGTATTCTCATTTTATTCAATGAGTTTTATTATATTTTATCTAAATTTAATATTGAATCTTATGGACATAATTGCATGTGTTAGTCATGAAATATTAATGCTTCAATAAGCATATTACTAAAAAAATAAGCATATCTACACTTATATTATTAATTAAAAATAATTTTTAATTTTTTTATTATTTTAGTATTTTCATTTTATTTAATGAGTTATACTATATTTTCTATAAATTTATATGTAATTGTGATAGCTATAGTTTCATGTGTTAGGAATGAAATCTAATATATCATAATAATATTTTACTAATGAAATAGGCATATTTACACCTACATTAATAATTAAAAATTATTATTTATTTTTTTATTATTTTAGTATTTTCATTTTATTTAATGAGTTATATCTTATTTTCTATAAATTTATAAGTATGTGTGATAAGTATAGTTTCATGTGTTAGGAATGAAATCTAATATCTCAAATTAGCATATTATTAATGAAATAGGCATATTTACACAATTATTAATAATAAAAAACCATTTTATATTTTTTTATTATTTTAGTATTTTCATTTTATTCAATGAGTCATATTATATTTTATCAAAATTAAATATTGAATCTTATGGACATAATTGCATGTGTTAGTCATGAAATATTAATGCTTCAATAAGCATATTACTAAAAAAATAGGCACATCTACACTTATATTATTAATTAAATATAATTTTTAATTTTTTTATTATTTTAGTATTTTCATTTTATTTAATGAGTTATGTTATATATTCTATAAATTTATAAAAAATTGTGATAGCTATAGTTTCATGTGTTAGGAATGAAATCTAATATCTCAAATTAGCATATTATTAATGAAATAGGCATATTTAAACCTACATTAATAATTAAAAATTAATTTTTAATTTTTTATTATTTTAGTATTTTCATTTTATTCAATGAGTTATATTATATTTTTTTATAAATTTATAAGTAAGTGTGATAATTATAGTTTCATGTGTTAGGAATGAAATCTAATATATCATAATAATATTTTAATAATGAAATTGGCATATTTACACCTACATTAATAATTAAAAATTATTTTTTATATTTTTATTATTTTAGTATTTTCATTTTATTTAATGAGTTATGTTATATATTCTATAAATTTATAAAAAATTGTGATAGCTATAGTTTCATGTGTTAGGAATGAAATCTAATATATCATAATAATATTTTACTAATGAAATAGGCATATTTACACCTACATTAATAATTAAAAATTATTATTTATTTTTTATTATTTTAGTATTCTCATTTTATTCAATGAGTTATGTTATATTTTCTATAAATTTATAAGTATGTGTGATAAGTATAGTTTCATGTGTTAGGAATGAAATCTAATATCTCAAATTAGCATATTATTAATGAAATAGGCATATTTACACAATTATTAATAATAAAAAACCATTTTTTATTTTTTTATTATTTTAGTATTTTCATTTTATTCAATGAGTTATGTTATATTTTTTATAAATTTATAAGTAAGTGTGATAATTATAGTTTCATGTGTTAGGAATGAAATCTAATATCTCAAATTAGCATATTATTAATGAAATAGGCATATATACACAATTATTAATAATAAAAAACCATTTTTTATTTTTTTATTATTTTAGCATTTTCATTTTATTCAATGAGTCATAAAATATTTTATCAAAATTAAATATTGAATCTTATGGACATAATGGCATGTGTTAGTCATGAAATATTAATGCTTCAATAAGCATATTACTAAAAAAATAGGCATATTTACACAATTATTAATAATTAAAAATTATTTTTTATATTTTTATTAATTTAGGATTTTCATTTTATTCAATGAGTTATATTATATTTTTTTATAAATTTATAAGTAAGTGTGATAATTATAGTTTCATGTGTTAGGAATGAAATCTAATATCTCAAGTTACCATATTATTAATGAAATAGGCATATTTACACCTACATTAATTATTAAAAATTATTTTTTAATGTTTTATTATTTTAGTATTTACATTTTATTCAATGAGTTATATTATATTTTATCTAAATTTAATATTGAATCTGATGGACATAATTGCATGTGTTATTCATGAAATATTAAGGCTTCAATAAGCATATTACTAAAAAAATAGGCATATCTACACTTAAATTATTAATTAAAAATTATTTTTTAATTATTTTAGTATTTTAGTATTTTCATTTTATTCAATGAGTTATATTATATTTTCTATAAATTTTTAAGTATGTGTGATAAGTATAGTTTCATGTGTTAGGAATAAAATCTAATATCTCAAATTAGCTTATTATTAATAAAATAGGCATATTTACCCTTATATTAATAATTAAAAATCATTTTTTATTTTTTTATTATTTTAGTATTCTCAATTTATTCAATGAGTTATGTTATATATTCTATAAATGTATAAATAAGTGTGATAGCTATAGTTTCATGTGTTAGGAATGAAATCTAATATCTCAAATTAGCATATTATTAATGAAATAGGCATATTTACACCTACATTAATAATTAAAAATTAATTTTTTATTTTTTATTATTTTTGTATTTTCATTTTATTCAATGAGTTATATTATATTTTTTTATAAATTTATAAGTAAGTGTGATAATTATAGTTTCATGTGTTAGGAATGAAATCTAATATATCATAATAATATTTTAATAATGAAATTGGCATATTTACACCTACATTAATAATTAAAAATTATTTTTTATATTTTTATTATTTTAGTATTTTCATTTTATTTAATGAGTTATGTTATATATTCTATAAATTTATAAAAAATTGTGATAGCTATAGTTTCATGTGTTAGGAATGAAATCTAATATATCATAATAATATTTTACTAATGAAATAGGCATATTTACACCTACATTAATAATTAAAAATTATTATTTATTTTTTTATTATTTTAGTATTTTCATTTTATTTAATGAGTTATATCTTATTTTCTATAAATTTATAAGTATGTGTGATAAGTATAGTTTCATGTGTTAGGAATGAAATCTAATATCTCAAATTAGCATATTATTAATGAAATAGGCATATTTACACAATTATTAATAATAAAAAACCATTTTTTATTTTTTTATTATTTTAGTATTTTCATTTTATTCAATGAGTTATATCTTATTTTCTATAAATTTATAAGTAAGTGTGATAAGTATAGTTTCATGTGTTAGGAATTAAATCTAATATCTCAAATTAGCATATTATTAATGAAATAGGCATATTTACACAATTATTAATAATAATAAACCATTTTTTATTTTTTTATTATTTTAGTATTTTCATTTTATTCAATGAGTCATATTATATTTTATCAAAATTAAATATTGAATCTTATGGATATAATTGCATGTGTTAGTCATGAAATATTAATGCTTCAATAAGCATATTACTAAAAAAATAAGCATATCTACACTTATATTAATAATTAAAAATCATTTTTAATTTTTTTATTAATTTAGGATTTTCATTTTATTCAATGAGTTATATTATATTTTTTATAAATTTATAAGTAAGTGTGATAATTATAGTTTCATGTGTTAGGAATGAAATCTAATATATCATAATAGTATTTTACTAATGAAATAGGCATATATACACAATTATTAATAATTAAAAATTATTTCTTATATTTTTATTATTTTAGTATTCTCATTTTATTCAATGACTTATGTTATATTTTCTATAAATTTATATGTAAGTGTGATAAGTATAGTTTCATGTGTTAGGAATGAAATCTAATATCTCAAATTACCATATTATCAATGAAATAGGCATATTTACACCTACATTAATAACTAAAAATTATTTTTTATTTTTTTATTATTTTAGTATTTTCATTTTATTCAATGAGTTATATTATATTTTATCAAAATTAAATATTGAATCTTATGGACATAATTGCATGTGTTAGTCATGAAATATTAAGGCTTCAATAAGCATATTACTAAAAAAATAGGCATATTTACCTTTTATTAATAATTAAAAAATATTTTATATTTTTTTATTATTTTAGTTACTTCATTTTATTCAATGAGGTATATTAAATTTTCTATAAATTTATAAGTAAGTGTGATAATTATAGTTTCATGTGTTAGGAATGAAATCTAATATCTCAAATTAGTTTATTATTAATAAAATAGGTATATTTACCCTTATATTAATAATTAAAAATCATTTTTTATTTTTTTATTATTTTAGTATTCTCATTTTATTCAATGAGTTATGTTATATTTTCTATAAATTTATAAGTAAGTCTGATAAGTATAGTTTCATGTGTTAGGAATGAAATGTAATATATCATAATAATATTTTACTAATGAAATAGGCATATTTACACATTTATTAATAATAAAAAACCATTTTTTATTTTTTATTATTTTAGTATTTTCATTTTATTTAATGAGTTATACTATATTTTCTATTAATTTGTATGTAATTGTGATAGCTATAGTTTCATGTATTAGGAATGAAATCTAATATCTCAAATTACCATATTATTAATGAAATAGGCATATTTACACCTACATTAATAATTAAAAATTATTTTTTATTTTTTCATTATTTTAGTATTTTCATTTTATTCAATGAGTTATATTATATTTTCTATAAATTTATAAGTATGTGTGATAAGTATAGTTTCATGTGTTAGGAATGGAATCTAATATCTCAAATTAGCTTATTATTAATAAAATAGGCATATTTACCCTTATATTAATAATTAAAAATCATTTTTTATTTTTTTATTATTTTAGTATTCTCATTTTATTCAATGAGTTATGTTATATTTTCTATAAATTTATAAGTATGTGTGATAAGTATAGTTTCATGTGTTAGGAATGAAATCTAATATCTCGAATTAGCTTATTATTAATAAAATGGGCATATTTACACAATTATTAATAATAAAAAATCATTTTTTATTTTTTTATTATTTTAGTATTCTCATTTTATTCAATGAGTTATGTTATATTTTCTATAAATTTATATGTAATTGTGATAGCTATAGTTTCATGTGTTAGGAATGAAATCTAATATCTCAAATTACCATATTATCAATGAAATAGGCATATTTACACCTACATTAATAACTAAAAATTATTTTTTATTTTTTTATTATTTTAGTATTTTCATTTTATTCAATGAGTTATATTATATTTTATCAAAATTAAATATTGAATCTTATGGACATAATTGCATTTGTTAGTCATGAAGTATTAAGGCTTCAATAAGCATATTACTAAAAAAATAGGCATATCTACACTTATATTATTAATTAAAAATTATTTTATATTTTTTTATTATTTTAGTTACTTCATTTTATTCAATGAGGTATATTAAATTTTCTATAAATTTATAAGTAAGTGTGATAATTATAGTTTCATGTGTTAGGAATGAAATCTAATATCTCAAATTAGTTTATTATTAATAAAATAGGTATATTTACCCTTATATTAATAATTAAAAATCATTTTTTATTTTTTTATTATTTTAGTATTCTCATTTTATTCAATGAGTTATGTTATATTTTCTTAAAATTTATAAGTAAGTCTGATAGTCGTTTAGTGGGTTAGGAATGAAATTGTATATATCATAATATTTTTACTAATGGAATGGCATATCTACACTTATATTATTAATTAAAAATAATTTTTAATTTTTTTATTATTTTAGTATTTTCATTTTATTTAATGAGTTATACTATATTTTCTATTAATTTGTATGTAATTGTGATAGCTATAGTTTCATGTATTAGGAATGAAATCTAATATCTCAAATTACCATATTATTAATGAAATAGGCATATTTACACCTACATTAATAATTAAAAATTATTTTTTATTTTTTCATTATTTTAGTATTTTCATTTTATTCAATGAGTTATATTATATTTTCTATAAATTTATAAGTATGTGTGATAAGTATAGTTTCATGTGTTAGGAATGGAATCTAATATCTCAAATTAGCTTATTATTAATAAAATAGGCATATTTACCCTTATATTAATAATTAAAAATCATTTTTTATTTTTTTATTATTTTAGTATTCTCATTTTATTCAATGAGTTATGTTATATTTTCTATATATTTATAAGTATGTGTGATAAGTATAGTTTCATGTGTTAGGAATGAAATCTAATATCTCAAATTAGCTTATTATTAATAAAATGGGCATATTTACACAATTATTAATAATAAAAAATCATTTTTTAATTTTTTTATTATTTTAGTATTTTCATTTGATTTAATGAGTTATACTATATTTTCTATAAATTTATATGTAATTGTGATAGCTATAGTTTCATGTGTTAGGAATGAAATCTAATATATCATAATAATATTTTACTAATGAAATAGGCATGTTTACACCTACATTAATAATTAAAAATTATTGTTTATTTTTTTATTATTTTAGGATTTTCATTTGATTCAATGAGTTATATTATATTTTTTATAAATTTATAAGTAAGTGTGATAGCTATAGTTTCATGTGTTAGGAATGAAATCTAATATCTCAAATTAGCTTATTATCAATGAGATAGGCATATTTACACATTTATTAATAATAAAAAAACATTTTTTATATTTTTATTAATTTAGGATTTTCATTTTATTCAATGAGTTATATTATATTTTATCAAAATTAAATATTGAATCTTATGGACATAATTGCATGTGTTAGTCATGAAATATTAAGGCTTTAATAAGCATATTATTAATAAATTAGGCATATTTACCTTTTATTAATAATTAAAAAATATTTTATATTTTTTATTATTTTAGTTACTTCATTTTATTCAATGAGTTATGTTATATATTCTATAAATGTATAAATAAGTGTGATAGCTATAGTTACATGTGTTAGGAATGAAATCTAATATCTCAAATTAGCATATTATCAATGAGATAGGCATATTTACACATTTATTAATAATAAAAAAACATTTTTTATATTTTTATTAATTTAGTATTTTCATTTTATTCAATGAGGTATATTATATTTTTTATAAATTTATAAGTAAGTGTGATAATTATAGTTTCATGTGTTAGGAATGAAATCAAATATCTCAAGTTACCATATTATCAATGAGATAGGCATAATTACACCTACATTAATAATTCAAAATTAATTTTTAATTTTATATTATTTTAGTATTTTCATTTTATTCAATGAGTTATATTATATTTTCTATAAATTTATAAGTAAGTGTGATAGCTATAGTTTCATGTGTTAGGAATGAAATCTAATATCTCAAATTAGCTTATTATTAATAAAATAGGCATATTTACCCTTATATTAATAATTAAAAATCATTTTTTATTTTTTTATTATTTTAGTATTCTCAATTTATTCAATGAGTTATGTTATATATTCTATAAATGTATAAATAAGTGTGATAGCTATAGTTTCATGTGTTAGGAATGAAATCTAATATCTCAAATTAGCATATTATCAATGAGATAGGCATATTTACACATTTATTAATAATTAAAAAAACATTTTATATTTTATTATTTAGGATTTTCATTTTATTCAATGAGTTATATTATATTTTTTATAAATTTATAAGTAAGTGTGATAATTATAGTTTCATGTGTTAGGAATGAAATGTAATATATCATAATAGTATTTTACTAATGAACTAGGCATATTTACACCTACATTAATAATTAAAAATCATTTTTTATTTTTTTTTTATTTTAGTTATTTCATTTTATTCAATGAGTTATATCTTATTTTCTATAAATTTATAAGTAAGTGTGATAGCTATAGTTTCATGTGTTAGGAATGAAATCTAATATCTCAAATTAGCATATTATCAATGAGATAGGCATATTTACACATTTATTAATAATAAAAAAACATTTTTTAAATTTATATTAATTTAGGATTTTCATTTTATTCAATGAGTTATATTATATTTTTTATAAATTTATAAGTAAGTGTGATAATTATAGTTTCATGTGTTAGGAATGAAATCAAATATCTCAAGTTACCATATTATCAATGAAATAGGCATAATTACACCTACATTAATAATTCAAAATTAATTTTTAATTTTATATTATTTTAGTATTTTCATTTTATTCAATGAGTTATATTATATTTTTTATAAATTTATAAGTAAGTGTGATAATTATAGTTTCATGTGTTAGGAATGAAATGTAATATATCATAATAGTATTTTACTAATGAGATAGGCATATTTACACCTACATTAATAATTAAAAATTAATTTTTTATTTTTTATTATTTTAGTCTTTTCATTTTATTCAATGAGTTATATTATATTTTCTATTAATTTATAAGTAAGTGTGATAGCTATAGTTTCATGTGTTAGGAATGAAATCTAATATCTCAAATTAGCTTATTATTAATAAAATAGGCATATTTACCCTTAAATTAATAATTAAAAATCATTTTTTATTTTTTTATTATTTTAGTATTCTCAATTTATTCAATGAGTTATGTTATATATTCTATAAATGTATAAATAAGTGTGATAGCTATAGTTTCATGTGTTAGGAATGAAATCTAATATCTCAAATTAGCTTATTATTAATAAAATAGGCATATTTACACAATTATTAATAATTAAAAATCATTTTTTATTTTTTTATTATTTTAGTATTCTCATTTTATTCAATGAGTTATGTTATATATTCTATAAATGTATAAATAAGTGTGATAGCTATAGTTTCATGTGTTAGGAATGAAATCTAATATCTCAAATTAGCATATTACCAATGAGATAGGCATATTTACACATTTATTAATAATAAAAAAACATTTTTTATATTTTTATTAATTTAGGATTTTCATTTTATTCAATGAGTTATATTATATTTTATCAAAATTAAATATTGAATCTTATGGACATAATTGCATGTGTTAGTCATGAAATATTAAGGCTTCAATAAGCATATTACCAAAAAAATAGTCATATCTACTCTTATATTATTAATTAAAAATTATTTTTTATTTTTTTATTATTTTAGTATTTTCATTTTATTCAATGAGTTATATCTTATT
>VYZN01000003.1:1295080-1355352 GCA_009761285.1 Aphis glycines
TATTTTTATTATTTTAGTATTTTCATTTTATTCAATGAATTATATCTTATTTTCTATAAATTTATAAGTAAGTGTGATAGCTATAGTTTCATGTGTTAGGAATGAAATCTAATTTATCATAATAGTATTTTACTAATGAAATAGTCATATTTACACCTACATTAATAATTAAAAATTATTTTTTATTTTTTTATTATTTTAGTATTTTCATTTTATTTAATGAGTTATACTATATTTTCTATAAATTTATAAGTAAGTGTGATAATTATAGTTTCATGTGTTAGTCATGAAATTTTAAGCCATAAATTATCATATTATTTATAAATTAGGCATATTTACCCATATATTTATAATTAAAAATTATTTTATATTTTTTAATTATTTTAGTTATTTCATTTTATTCAATGAGTTATATTATATTTTATCTAAATTAAGTATTGAATCTTATGGACAAAATTGCACGTGTAAGTCATGAAATATTAAGGCTTCAATAAGCATATTACTAAAAAAATAGGCATATCTACACTTATATTATTAATTAAAAATTATTTTTTAATTATTTTAGTATTTTCATTTTATTCAATGAGTTATATCTTATTTTCTATAAATTTGTATGTAATTGTGATAGCTATAGTTTAATGTGTCAGGAATGAAATCTAATATCTCAAATTACCATATTATCAATGAAATAGTCATATTTACACCTACATTAATAATTAAAAATTATTTTTTATTTTTTTATTATTTTAGTATTTTCATTTTATTCAATGAGTTATATTATATTTTATCAAAATTCAATATTGAATCTTATGGACATAATTGCATGTGTAAGTCATGAAATCTTAAGGCTTAAATTAGCTTATTATTAATGAAATAGGCATATTTACACCTACATTAATAATTAAAAATTATTTTTTATTTTTTTATTATTTAAGTATTTTCATTTTATTCAATGAGTTATATTATATTTTATCTAAATTTAATATTGAATCTTATGGACATAATTGCATGTGTAAGTCATGAAATATAAAGGCTTCAATAAGCATATTACTAAAAAAATAGGCATATCTACACTTATATTATTAATTAAAAATTATTTTTTAATTATTTTAGTATTTTCATTTTATTCAATGAGTTATATCTTATTTTCTATAAATTTATAAGTAAGTGTGATAGCTATAGTTTCATGTGTTAGTCATGAAATTTTAAGCCATAAATTATCATATTATTTATAAATTAGGCATATTTACCCATATATTTATAATTAAAAATTATTTTATATTTTTTTATTATTTTAGTTATTTCATTTTATTCAATGAGTTATATTAATTTTATCTAAATTAATTATTGAATCTTATGGACAAAATTGCACGTGTAAGTCATGAAATCTTAAGGCTTAAATTAGCTTATTATTAATAAAATAGGCATATTTACCCTTATATTAATAATTAAAAATCATTTTTTATTTTTTTATTATTTTAGTATTCTTATTTTATTCAATGAGTTACGTTATATATTCTATAAATTTATAAATAAGTGTGATAGCTATAGTTTCATGTGTTAGGAATGAAATCTAATATCTCAAATTAATATTTTACTAATGAAATAGCCATATTTACACCAATATTAATAATTAAAAATCATTTTTTAATTTTATTATTTTAGTATTCTCATTTTATTCAATGAGTTACGTTATATATTTTATAAATTTATAAATAAGTGTGATAGCTATAGTTTCATGTGTTAGGGATGAAATCTTATATCTCAAATTAGCATATTATGAATGAAATAGGCATATTTACACCTACATTAATAATTAAAAATTATTTTTTATTTTTTAATTATTTTAGTATTTTCATTTTATTCAATGAGTTATGTTATATTTTCTATAAATTTATAAGTATGTGTGATAATTATAGTTTCATGTGTTAGGAATGAAATATAATATCTCAAATTACCATTTTATCAATGAAATAGGCATATTTACACAATTATTAATAATAAAAAACCATTTTTTATTTTTTTATTATTTTAGTTATTACATTTTATTCAATGAGTTATATTATATTTTATCAAAATTAAATATTGAATCTTATGGACATAATTGCAGGTATTAGTCATGAAATATTAAGGCTTTAATGATTATATTATTAATAAAACAGCCATATTTACACTTATTATATTAATTAAAAATTATTTTTTATTTTTTTATTATTTTAGTATTCTCATTTTATTCAATGAGTTATGTTATATATTCTATAAATTTATAAATAAGTGTGATAGCTATAGTTTCATGTGTTAGGAATGAAATCTAATATCTCAAATTAATATTTTACTAATGAAATAGCCATATTTACACCTATATTAATAATTAAAAATCATTTTTTAATTTTATTATTTTAGTATTCTCATTTTATTCAATGAGTTACGTTATATATTTTATAAATTTATAAATAAGTGTGATAGCTATAGTTTCATGTGTTAGGGATGAAATCTTATATCTCAAATTAGCATATTATGAATGAAATAGGCATATTTACACCTACATTAATAATTAAAAATTATTTTTTATTTTTTAATTATTTTAGTATTTTCATTTTATTCAATGAGTTATGTTATATTTTCTATAAATTTATAAGTATGTGTGATAATTATAGTTTCATGTGTTAGGATTGAAATCTAATATCTCAAATTACCATATTATCAATGAAATAGGCATATTTACACAATTATTAATAATAAAAAACCATTTTTTATTTTTTTATTATTTTAGTTATTACATTTTATTCAATGAGTTATATTATATTTTATCAAAATTAAATATTGAATCTTATGGACATAATTGCAGGTATTAGTCATGAAATATTAAGGCTTCAATAAGCATATTACTAAAAAAATAGGCATATCTACACTTATATTATTAATTAAAAATTATTTTTAATTTTTTTATTATTTTAGTATTTTCATTTTATTTAATAAGTTTTACTATATTTTCTATAATTATGTATGTAATTGTGATAGCTATAGTTTCATGTGTTAGGAATGAAGTGTAATACCTCAAATTACCATATTATCAATGAAATAGGCATATTTACACCTACATTATTAATTAAAAATTATTTTTTATTTTTTTATTATTTTAGTATTTTCATTTTATTCAATGAGTTATATTATATTTTCTATAAATTTATAAGTAAGTGTGATAATTATAGTTTCATGTGTTAGTCATGAAATTTTAAGCCATAAATTATCATATTATTTATAAATTAGGCATATTTACCCATATATTTATAATTAAAAATTATTTTATATTTTTTAATTATTTTAGTTATTTCATTTTATTCAATGAGTTATATTATATTTTATCTAAATTAATTATTGAATCTTATGGACAAAATTGCACGTGTTAGTCATGAAATATTAAGGCTTCAATAAGCATATTACTAAAAAAATAGGCATATCTACACTTATTTTATTAATTAAAAATAATTTTTTATTTTTTTATTATTTTAGTATTTTCATTTTATTTAATTAGTTTTACTATATTTTCTATAATTATGTATGTAATTGTGATAGCTATAGTTTCATGTGTTAGGAATGAAGTGTAATATCTCAAATTACCATATTATCAATGAAATAGGCATATTTACACCTACATTAATAATTAAAAATTAATTTTTTATTTTTTATTATTTAAGTATTTTCATTTTATTCAATGAGTTATATTATATTTTATCTAAATTTAATATTGAATCTGATGGACATAATTGCATGTGTTAGTCATGAAATATTAAGGCTTCAATAAGCATATTACTAAAAAAATAGGCATATATACACTTATATTATTAATTAAAAATTATTTTTTAATTATTTTAGTATTTTCATTTTATTCAATGAGTTATATCTTATTTTCTATAAATTTGTATGTAATTGTGATAGCTATAGTTTAATGTGTTAGGAATGAAATCTAATATCTCAAATTAGCATATTATTAATGAAATAGGCATATTTACACCTACATTAATAATTAAAAATTATTTTTTATTTTTTTATTATTTTAGTATTTTCATTTTATTCAATGAGTTATATTATATTTTATCAAAATTAAATATTGAATCTTATGGACATAATTGCATGTATTAGTCATGAAATATTAAGGCTTTAATGAGCATATTATTAATAAAACAGCCATATTTACACTTATTATATTAATTAAAAATTATTTTTTATTTTTTTATTATTTTAGTATTTTCATTTTATTTAATTAGTTTTACTATATTTTCTATAATTATGTATGTAATTGTGATAGCTATAGTTTCATGTGTTAGGAATAAAGTGTAATATCTCAAATTACCATATTATCAATGAAATAGGCATATTTACACCTACATTATTAATTAAAAATTATTTTTTATTTTTTTATTATTTTAGTATTTTCATTTTATTCAATGAGTTATATTATATTTTATCTAAATTTAATATTAAATCTTATGGACATAATTGCATGTGTTAGTCATGAAATATTAAGGCTTCAATAAGCATATTACTAAAAAAATAGGCATATCTACACTTATATTATTAATTAAAAATTATTTTTAATTTTTTTATTATTTTAGTATTTTCATTTTATTCAATGAGTTATACTTATTTTCTATAATTTATAAGTAAGTGTGATAGCTATAGTTTCATGTGTTAGGAATGAAATTAATATCTCAAATTAGCATATTATTAATGAAATAGGCATATTTACACCTATATTAATAATTAAAAATCATTTTTTAATTTTATTATTTTAGTATTCTCATTTTATTCAATGAGTTACGTTATATATTTTATAAATTTATAAATAAGTGTGATAGCTATAGTTTCATGTGTTAGGAATGAAATCTTATATCTCAAATTAGCATATTATTAATGAAATAGGCATATTTACACCTACATTAATAATTAAAAATTATTTTTTATTTTTTTATTATTTTAGTATTTACATTTTATTCAATGAGTTATGTTATATATTCTATAAATTTATAAATAAGTGTGATAGCTATGATTGCATGTGTTAGGAATGAAATCTAATATCTCAAATAACATATTATCAATGAAATAGGCATTTTTACACCTACATTAATAATTAAAAATTAATTTTTTTTTTTTATTATTTTAGTATTTTCATTTTATTCAATGAGTTATATTATATTTTATCAAAATTAAATATTGAATCTTATGGACATAATTGCACGTGTTAGTCATGAAATCTTAAGGCTTTAATGAGCTTATTATTAATAAAACAGCCATATTTACACTTATTATATTAATTAAAAATTTTTTTTTATTTTTTTATTATTTTAGTATTTTCATTTTATTTAATTAGTTTTACTATATTTTCTATAATTATGTATGTAATTGTGATAGCTATAGTTTCATGTGTTAGGAATGAAATCTAATATCTCAAATTAGCATATTATCAATGAAATAGGCATATTTACACTTATATTAATAATTAAAAATTATTTTTTATTTTTTTATTATTTTAGTATTTTCATTTTATTTAATGAGTTATACTATATTTTCTATAAATTTATAAGTAAGTGTGATAATTATAGTTTCATGTGTTAGGATGAAATCTAATATCTTAAATTATCATATTATCAATGAAATAGGCATATTTACACCATATATTAATAATTAAAAATTTTTTATATTTTTTATTATTTTAGTATTTTCATTTTATTCAATGAGTTATATTATATTTTATCTAAATTAATTATTGAATCTTATGGACAAAATTGCATGTGTTAGTCATGAAATCTTAAGGCTTAAATTAGCTTATTATTAATAAAATAGGCATATTTACCCTTATATTATTAATTAAAAATTCATTTTTTATTTTTTTATTATTTTAGTATTCTTATTTTATTCAATGAGTTACGTTATATATTCTATAAATTTAATAATTAATCTTATGAGCATATTTGCATTTGTTAGGAATGAAATATTAATATCTCAAATTAATATTATTACTAATGAAAATAGGCCATATTTACACCAATATTAATAATTAAAAATATTTTATTTTTTTATTATTTTAGTTACTTAATTTTATTCAATGAGGTATATTATATTCTCTATTAATTTATAAGTAAGTGTGATAATTATAGTTTCATGTGTTAGGAATGAAATCTAATATCTCAAATTAGCTTATTATTAATAAAATAAGCATATTTACCCTTATATTTATAATTAAAAATTATTTTTTATTTTTTTATTATTTTAGTATTTTCATTTTATTCAATGAGTTATGTTATATTTTCTATAAATTTATAAGTATGTGTGATAATTATAGTTTCATGTGTTAGGAATGAAATCTAATATCTACCATAATTACCATCATTTATTCAATAGTATTGAATTATGGCATTATTTACATCAAATATTAAGGCTTAATAACTAAAAAAAAATACACTTATATTATTTTTTATTTTTTTATTATTTTAGTTATTACATTTTATTCAATGAGTTATATTATATTTTATCAAAATTAAATATTGAATCTTATGGACATAATTGCAGGTATTAGTCATGAAATATTAAGGCTTTAATGATTATATTATTAATAAAACAGCCATATTTACACTTATTATATTAATTAAAAATTATTTTTTATTTTTTTATTATTTTAGTATTCTCATTTTATTCAATGAGTTATGTTATATATTCTATAAATTTATAAATAAGTGTGATAACTATAGTTTCATGTGTTAGGAATGAAATCTAATATCTCAAATTAATATTTTACTAATGAAATAGCCATATTTACACCTATATTAATGATTAAAAATCATTTTTTAATTTTATTATTTTAGTATTCTCATTTTATTCAATGAGTTACGTTATATATTTTATAAATTTATAAATAAGTGTGATAGCTATAGTTTCATGTGTGAGGAATGAAATCTAATATCTTAAATTAGCATATTATTAATGAAATAGGCATATTTAAACAATTATTAATAATTAAAAACCATTTTTTATTTTTTTATTATTTTAGTATTTTCATTTTATTCAATAAGTTATATTATATTTTATCAAAATTAAATATTGAATCTTATGGACATAATTGCATGTGTTAGTCATCAAATATTAAGGCTTCAATAAGCACATTACTAAAAAAATAGGCATATCTACACTTATATTATTAATTGAAAATTATTTTTTAATTATTTTAGTATTTTCATTTTATTCAATGAGTTATATTATATTTTATCTAAATTTAATATTGAATCTTTTTGACATAATTGCATGTGTTAGTCATGAAATATTAAGGCTTCAATAAGCATATTACTAAAAAAATAGGCATATCTACACTTATATTATTAATTAAAAATTATTTTTTTATTATTTTAGTATTTTCATTTTATTCAATGAGTTATATCTTATTTTCTATAAATTTATAAGTAAGTGTGATAGCTATAGTTTCATGTGTTAGGAATGAAATGTAATATATCATAATAGTATTTTACTAATGAACTAGGCATATTTACACCTACATTAATAATTAAAAATTATTTTTTATTTTTTTTTTTATTTTAGTTATTTCATTTTATTCAATGAGTTATGTTATATATTCTATAAATTTATAAATAAGTGTGATAGCTATATTTTTATGTGTTAGGAATGAAATCTAATATCTTAAATTAGCATATTATTAATGAAATAGGCATATTTACACCTACATTAATAATTAAAAATTATTTTTTAATTTTTTATTATTTTAGTATTTACATTTTATTCAATGAGTTATATTATATTTTATCTAAATTTAATATTGAATCTTATGGACATAATTGCATGTGTTAGTCATGAAATATTAAGGCTTCAATAAGCATATTACTAAAAAAATAGGGCATATCTACACTTATATTATTAATTTAAAATATTATTAATAATTTTATTTTTTATTTTTTATTATTTTAGTATTTTCATTTTATTCAATGAGTTATATTATATTTTATCAAAATTTAATATTGAATCTTATGGACATAATTGCATGTGTTAGTCATGAAATATTAAGGCTTCAATAAGCATATTACTAAAAATAATAGGCATATAATACACTTATATTATTAATTAAAAATTATTTTTTATTTTTTTATTATTTTAGTATTTTCATTTTATTCAATGAGTTATATTATATATTCTATAAATTTATAAATAATGTGTGATAGCTATAGTTTCATGTGTTAGGAATGAAATCTAATATCTCAAATTAGCATATTATTAATGAAATAGGCATATTTACACCTACATTAATAATTAAAAATTATTTTTTATTTTTTTATTATTTTAGTATTTTCATTTTATTCAATGAGTTATATTATATTTTATCAAAATTAAATATTGAATCTTATGGACATAATTGCATGTATTAGTCATGAAATATTAAGGCTTTAATCATATTTTAATAAAATAGCATATTTACACTTATATTATTAATTAAAAATTATTTTTTATATTATTTTAGTATTTTCATTTTATTCAATGAGCTATATTTTCTATAATTTGTATGTAATTGTGATAGTATAGTTTCATGTGTTAGGAATAAATGTAATATCTCAAATTACCATATTATCAATGAAATAGGCATATTTACACCTACATTATTAATTAAAAATTATTTTTTATTTTTTATTATTTTAGTATTTTCATTTTATTCAATGAGTTATATTATATTTTATCTAAATTTAATATTGAATCTTATGGACATAATTGCATGTGTTAGTCATGAAATATTAAGGCTTCAATAAGCATATTACTAAAAAAATAGGCATATCTACACTTATTATATTAATAATTAAAAATCATTTTTAATTTTATTATTTTAGTATTCTCATTTTATTCAATGAGTTATGTTATATTTTCTATAAATTTATAAATAAGTGTGATAGCTATAGTTTCATGTGTTAGGAATGAAATCTTATATCTCAAATTAGCATATTATTAATGAATAGGAAATCTATATATCTCAATAGTTATTTTACATATTATTAATGAACTAGGCATATTTACACCTACATTAATAATTAAAAATTAATTTTTTTTTTTTATTATTTTAGTATTTTCATTTTATTCAATGAGTTTTTTTTTTATTTTATTGTATATTTCATTTTATTCAATGAGTTATAAGTTATAGTATTCTATAAAGTGAGTGTGATAGCTATAGTTTCATGTGTTAGGAATGAAATCTAATATCTCAAATTAGCATATTATTAATGAAATAGGCATATTTACACCTACATTAATAATTAAAAATTATTTTTTAATTTTTTATTATTTTAGTATTTACATTTTATTCAATGAGTTATATTATATTTTATCTAAATTTAATAAGAATCTGATGGATAATTTCATGTGTTAGTCATGAAATATTAAGCTTCAATAAGCATATTACTAAAAAAATAGGCATATCTACACTTATATTATTAATTAAAAATTATTTTTATTTTTTAATTATTTTAGTATATTTCATTTTATTCAATGAGTTATATTATATTTTATCTAAATTAATTATTGAATCTTATGGACAAAATTGCATGTGTTAGTCATGAAATCTTAAGGCTTAAATTAGCTTATTATTAATAAAATAGGCATATTTACCCTTATATTAATAATTAAAAATCATTTTTTATTTTTTTATTATTTTAGTATTCTTATTTTATTCAATGAGTTATATTATATTATTATCAAACTAAATTTGAAAATCTGCATATGGACATCACGTTCATGTAGTATGCAATAACAGCATCATTTTACTAAAAAAATAGGCATATTTACACAATTATTAATAATTAAAAATCATTTTTTATTTTTTTATTATTTTAGTATTCTCATTTTATTCAATGAGTTATATTATATTTTTTATAAATTTATAAGTAAGTGTGATAATTATAGTTTCATGTGTTAGGGATGAAATCTTATATCTCAAATAGTTAGAATGAAATAGGCATATTTACACCTATTAATAATTAAAAATTATTTTTTATTTTTTAATTATTTTAGTATTTTCATTTTATTCAATGAGTTATGTTATATTTTCTATAAATTTATAAGTAGTGTGATAATTATAGTTTCATGTGTTAGGAATGAAATATAATATCTCAAATTACCATTTTATCAATGAAATAGGCATATTACACAACATTAATAATAAAAAAATTTTTTATTTTTTATTATTTTAGTTTTACATTTTATTCCAGTTACTATCATATTTTAATCAAATTAAAATATTGAATCTTATGGACATAATTGCATTATTTAGTCATGAAATATTAAGGCTTCAATAACTATTATTAAAAAACACATAACTAACTTATATCATGATTAAAAATTATTTTTTATTTTTTTATTATTTTAGTATTCTCATTTTATTCAATGAGTTATGTTATATTTTCTATAAATTTATAAGTAAGTGTGATAACTATAGTTTCATGTGTTAGGAATGAAATCTAATATCTCAAATTAGCTTTTACTAATGAAATAGCATATTTACCCTATATTAATGATTAAAAATCATTTTTTAATTTTATTATTTTAGTATTCTCATTTTATTCAATGAATTACGTTATATTTTTATAAATTTATAAATAAGTGTGATAGTATAGTTTCATGTGTAGGAATAAATCTAATATCTTAAATTAGCATATTATTAATGAAATAGGCATATTTAAACAATTATTAATAATTAAAAACCATTTTTTATTTTTTTATTATTTTAGTATTTTCATTTTATTCAATGAGTTATATTATATTTTATCAAAATTAAATATTGAATCTTATGGACATTTCATGTGTTAGAATCAAATATTAATAGGCTTCAAGTTAAGCATATTACTAAAATGAAATAGGCATATTTACACCTACATTAATTATTAAAAATTATTTTTTAATGTTTTATTATTTTAGTATTTACATTTTATTCAATGAGTTATATTATATTTTATCTAAATTTAATATTGAATCTGATGGACATAATTGCATGTGTTATTCATGAAATATTAAGGCTTCAATAAGCATATTACTAAAAAAATAGGCATATCTACACTTATATTATTAATTAAAAATTATTTTTTTATTTTAGTATTTTAGTATTTTCATTTTATTCAATGAGTTATATCTATATTTTCTATAAATTTATAAGTAAGTGTGATAAGTATAGTTTCATGTGTTAGGGAATGAAATCTAATATCTCAAATTAGCATATTATTAATGAAATAAGCATATTTACCCTTATATTAATAATTAAAAATCATTTTTTATTTTTTTATTATTTTAGTATTCTCATTTTATTCAATGAGTTATATTATATTTTATCAAAATTAAATATTGAATCTTATGGACATAATTGCATGTGTTAGTCATGAAATATTAAGGCTTTAATAAGCATATTATTAATAAATTAGGCATATTTACCTTTTATTAATAATTAAAAAATATTTTATATTTTTTATTATTTTAGTTACTTCATTTTATTCAATGAGTTATGTTATATATTCTATAAATGTATAAATAAGTGTGATAGCTATAGTTTCATGTGTTAGGAATGAAATCTAATATCTCAAATTAGCATATTATCAATGAGATAGGCATATTTACACATTTATTAATAATAAAAAAACATTTTTTAAATTTATATTAATTTAGGATTTTCATTTTATTCAATGAGTTATATTATATTTTTTATAAATTTATAAGTAAGTGTGATAATTATAGTTTCATGTGTTAGGAATGAAATCAAATATCTCAAATTACCATATTATCAATGAAATAGGCATAATTACACCTACATTAATAATTCAAAATTAATTTTTAATTTTTTTATTATTTTAGTATTTTCATTTTATTCAATGAGTTATATTATATATTCTATAAATTTATAAATAAGTGTGAAAGCTACAGTTTCATGTGTTAGGAATGAAATGTAATATCTCAATTTAGTATTTTACTAATGAAATAGGCATATTTACACATTTATTAATAATAAAAAACCATTTTTTATATTTTTATTAATTTAAGATTTTCATTTTATTCAATGAGTTATGTTATATTTTATCAAAATTAAATATTGAATCTTATGGATATAAATTCATGTGTTAGTCATGAAATCTAATATATCATAATAGTATTTTACTAATGAAATAGGCATATTTACACCTACATTAATAATTAAAAATTATTTTTTATTTTTTTATTATTTTAGTATTTTCATTTTATTCAATGAGTTATATCTTATTTTCTATAAATTTATAAGTAAGTGTGATAGCTATAGTTTCATGTGTTAGGAATTAAATTTAATATCTCAAATTAGCATATTATTAATGAAATAGGCATATTTACACCTATATTAATAATTAAAAATCATTTTTTAATTTTATTATTTTAGTATTTTCATTTTATTCAATGATTATATCTTATTTTCTATAAATTTATAATTAAGTGTGATAGCTATAGTTTCATGTGTTAGGAATGAAATCTAATATCTCAAATTAGCTTATTATTAATAAAATAGGCATATCTACTCTTATATTATTAATTAAAAATAATTTTTTATTTTTTTATTATTGTAGTTATTTCATTTTATTCAATGAGTTATGTTATATATTCTATAAATTTATAAGTTAGTGTGATAATTATAGTTTCATTTGTTAGGAATGAAATCTAATATCTCAAATTAGCTTATTATTAATAAAATAGGCATATTTACCCTTATATTAATAATTAAAAATCATTTTTTATTTTTTTATTATTTTAGTATTTTCATTTTATTCAATGAGTTATATTATATATTCTATATATTTATAAATAAGTGTGGTAGCTATAGTTTCATGTGTTAGGAATGAAATCTAATATATCATAATAATATTTTACTAATGAAATAGGCATATTTACACATTTATTAATAATAAAAAACCATTTTTTATTTTTTATTATTTTAGTATTTTCATTTTATTCAATGAGTTATATCTTATTTTCTATAAATTTATAATTAAGTGTGATAGCTATAGTTTCATGTGTTAGGAATGAAATCTAATATCTTAAATTAGCTTATTATTAATAAAATAGGCATATCTACTCTTATATTATTAATTAAAAATAATTTTTTATTTTTTTATTATTGTAGTTATTTCATTTTATTCAATGAGTTATGTTATATATTCTATAAATTTATAAGTAAGTCTGATAAGTATAGTTTCATGTGTTAGGAATGAAATGTAATATATCATAATAATATTATACTAATGAAATAGGCATAATTACACATTTATTAATAATAAAAAACCATTTTTTATTTTTTATTATTTTAGTATTTTCATTTTATTTAATGAGTTATACTATATTTTCTATAAATTTATATGTAATTGTGATAACTATAGTTTCATGCGTTAGGAATAAAATCTAATATCTCAAATTACCATATTATCAATGAAATAGGCATATTTACACCTACATTAATAACTAAAAATTATTTTTTATTTTTTTATTATTTTAGTATTTTCATTTTATTCAATGAGTTATATTATATTTTATCAAAATTAAATATTGAATCTTATGGACATAATTGCATGTGTTAGTCATGAAATATTAAGGCTTCAATAAGCATATTACTAAAAAAATAGGCATATCTACATTTATATTATTAATTACAAATAATTTTTTATATTTTTATTATTTTAGTATTTTCATTTTATTTAATGAGTTTTACTATATTTTCTATAAATTTGTATGTAATTGTGATAGCTATAGTTTAATGTGTTAGGAATGAAATCTAATATCTCAAATTACCATATTATCAATGAAATAGTCATATTTACACCTACATTAATAATTAAAAATTATTTTTTATTTTTTTATTATTTTAGTATTTTCATTTTATTCAATGAGTTATATCTTATTTTCTATAAATTTATAATTAAGTGTGATAGCTATAGTTTCATGTGTTAGGAATGAAATCTAATTTATCATAATAGTATTTCACTAATGAAATAGTCATATTTACACCTACATTAATAATTAAAAATTATTTTTTATTTTTTTATTATTTTAGTATTTTCATTTTATTCAATGAGTTATGTTATATATTCTATAAATTTATAAATAAGTGTGAAAGCTACAGTTTCATGTGTTAGGAATGAAATCCAATATCTCAAATTAGTATTTTACTAATGAAATAGGCATATTTACACATTTATTAATAAAAAAAAACCATTTTTTATATTTTTATTAATTTAAGATTTTCATTTTATTCAATGAGTTATGTTATATTTTATCAAAATTAAATATTGAATCTTATGGACATAATTGCACGTGTTAGTCATGAAATCTTAAGGCTTTAATGAGCATATTATTAATAAATCAGCCATATTTACACTTTTTATGTTAATTAAAAATTTTTTTTTTTATTTTTTTATTATTTTAGTATTTTCATTTTATTCAATGAGTTATATTATATATTCTATATATTTATAAATAAGTGTGGTAGCTATAGTTTCATGTGTTAGGAATGAAATCTAATATATCATAATAATATTTTACTAATGAAATAGGCATATTTACACATTTATTAATAATAAAAAACCATTTTTTATTTTTTATTATTTTAGTATTTTCATTTTATTCAATGAGTTATATTATATTTTATCAAAATTAAATATTGAATCTTATGGACATAATTGCATGTGTTAGTCATGAAATATTAAGGCTTCAATAAGCATATTACCAAAAAAATAGTCATATCTACTCTTATATTATTAATTAAAAATTATTTTTTATTTTTTTATTATTTTAGTATTTTCATTTTATTCAATGAGTTATATCTTATTTTCTATAAATTTATAAGTAAGTGTGATAGCTATAGTTTCATGTGTTAGGAATGAAATCTAATATCTCAAATTAGCTTATTATTAATAAAATAGGCATATCTACTCTAATATTATTAATTAAAAATAATTTTTTATTTTTTTATTATTGTAGTTATTTCATTTTATTCAATGAGTTATGTTATATATTCTATAAATTTATAAGTAAGTCTGATAAGTATAGTTTCATGTGTTAGGAATGAAATGTAATATATCATAATAATATTATACTAATGAAATAGGCATAATTACACATTTATTAATAATAAAAAACCATTTTTTATTTTTTATTATTTTAGTATTTTCATTTTATTTAATGAGTTATACTATATTTTCTATAAATTTATATGTAATTGTGATAACTATAGTTTCATGTGTTAGGAATGAAATCTAATATCTCAAATTACCATATTATCAATGAAATAGGCATATTTACACCTACATTAATAACTAAAAATTATTTTTTATTTTTTTATTATTTTAGTATTTTCATTTTATTCAATGAGTTATATTATATTTTATCAAAATTAAATATTGAATCTTATGGACATAATTGCATGTGTTAGTCATGAAATATTAAGGCTTCAATAAGCATATTACTAAAAAAATAGGCATATCTACATTTATATTATTAATTACAAATAATTTTTTATATTTTTATTATTTTAGTATTTTCATTTTATTTAATGAGTTTTACTATATTTTCTATAAATTTGTATGTAATTGTGATAGCTATAGTTTAATGTGTTAGGAATGAAATCTAATATCTCAAATTACCATATTATCAATGAAATAGTCATATTTACACCTACATTAATAATTAAAAATTATTTTTTATTTTTTAATTATTTTAGTATTTTCATTTTATTCAATGAGTTATATCTTATTTTCTATAAATTTATAATTAAGTGTGATAGCTATAGTTTCATGTGTTAGGAATGAAATCTAATTTATCATAATAGTATTTCACTAATGAAATAGTCATATTTACACCTACATTAATAATTAAAAATTATTTTTTATTTTTTTATTATTTTAGTATTTTCATTTTATTCAATGAGTTATGTTATATATTCTATAAATTTATAAATAAGTGTGAAAGCTACAGTTTCATGTGTTAGGAATGAAATCTAATTTATCATAATAGTATTTTACTAATGAAATAGTCATATTTACACCTACATTAATAATTAAAAATTATTTTTTATTTTTTTATTATTTTAGTATTTTCATTTTATTCAATGAGTTATATTATATTTTATCAAAATTAAATATTGAATCTTTTGGACATAATTGAATGTGTTAGTCATGAAATATAAGGCTTCAATAAGCATATTACTAAAAAAATAGTCATATTTACACCTACATTAATAATTAAAAATAATCTATTATTTTTTTATTATTTTAGTATTTTCATTTTATTCAATGAGTTATATTATATTTTATCAAAATTAAATATTGAATCTTATGGACATAATTTCATGTGTTAGTCATGAAATCTTAAGCCTTAAATTAGACTTTTATTAATAAATTAGGCATATTTACCCTTATATTAATAATTAAAAATTATTTTTTATTTATTTATTATTTTAGTATTTTCATTTTATTCAATGAGTTATATTATATATTCTATAAATTTATAAATAAGTGTGAAAGCTACAGTTTCATGTGTTAGGAATGAAATCCAATATCTCAAATTAGTATTTTACTAATGAAATAGACATATTTACACATTTATTAATAAAAAAAAACCATTTTTTATATTTTTATTAATTTAAGATTTTCATTTTATTCAATGAGTTATGTTATATTTTATCAAAATTAAATATTGAATCTTATGGATATAAATTCATGTGTTAGTCATGAAATCTAATATATCATAATAGTATTTTACTAATGAAATAGGCATATTTACACCTACATTAATAATTAAAAATTATTTTTTATTTTTTTATTATTTTAGTATTTTCATTTTATTCAATGAGTTATATCTTATTTTCTATAAATTTATAAGTAAGTGTGATAGCTATAGTTTCATGTGTTGGAATGAAATCTTATATCTCAAATTAGCATATTATTAATGAAATAGGCATATTTACACATTTATTAATAATAAAAAAACATTTTTTATATTTTTATTATTTTAGTATTTTCATTTTATTCAATGAGTTATATCTTATTTTCTATAAATTTATAATTAAGTGTGATAGCTATAGTTTCATGTGTTAGGAATGAAATCTAATATCTCAAATTAGCTTATTATTAATAAAATAGGCATATCTACTCTTATATTATTAATTAAAAATAATTTTTTATTTTTTTATTATTGTAGTTATTTCATTTTATTCAATGAGTTATGTTATATATTCTATAAATTTATAAGTTAGTGTGATAATTATAGTTTCATTTGTTAGGAATGAAATCTAATATCTCAAATTAGCTTATTATTAATAAAATAGGCATATTTACCCTTATATTAATAATTAAAAATCATTTTTTATTTTTTTATTATTTTAGTATTTTCATTTTATTCAATGAGTTATATTATATATTCTATATATTTATAAATAAGTGTGGTAGCTATAGTTTCATGTGTTAGGAATGAAATCTAATATATCATAATAATATTTTACTAATGAAATAGGCATATTTACACATTTATTAATAATAAAAAACCATTTTTTATATTTTTATTAATTTAAGATTTTCATTTTATTCAATGAGTTATGTTATATTTTATCAAAATTAAATATTGAATCTTATGGATATAAATTCATGTGTTAGTCATGAAATATTAAGGCTTCAATAAGCATATTACCAAAAAAATAGTCATATCTACTCTTATATTATTAATTAAAAATTATTTTTTATTTTTTTATTATTTTAGTATTTTCATTTTATTCAATGAGTTATATCTTATTTTCTATAAATTTATAATTAAGTGTGATAGCTATAGTTTCATGTGTTAGGAATGAAATCTAATATCTCAAATTAGCTTATTATTAATAAAATAGGCATATCTACTCTTATATTATTAATTAAAAATAATTTTTTATTTTTTTATTATTGTAGTTATTTCATTTTATTCAATGAGTTATGTTATATATTCTATAAATTTATAAGTAAGTCTGATAAGTATAGTTTCATGTGTTAGGAATGAAATGTAATATATCATAATAATATTATACTAATGAAATAGGCATAATTACACATTTATTAATAATAAAAAACCATTTTTTATTTTTTATTATTTTAGTATTTTCATTTTATTTAATGAGTTATACTATATTTTCTATAAATTTATATGTAATTGTGATAACTATAGTTTCATGCGTTAGGAATAAAATCTAATATCTCAAATTACCATATTATCAATGAAATAGGCATATTTACACCTACATTAATAACTAAAAATTATTTTTTATTTTTTTATTATTTTAGTATTTTCATTTTATTCAATGAGTTATATTATATTTTATCAAAATTAAATATTGAATCTTATTGACATAATTGCATGTGTTAGTCATGAAATATTAAGGCTTCAATAGATATTACTAAAAAAAATAGGCATATCTACATTTATAAGTTCATTAATTACAAATAATTTTTTATATTATTATTTTGTATTTCATTTATTTAATGAGTTTTAAACTATATTTTCTAAAATTTTGATGTAATTCGTGATAGCTATAGTTTAATGTGTTAGGAATGAATCATTCTCAAATTACCAATATTATTAATAAATTAGGCATATTTACCCTTATATTAATAATTAAAAATTATTTTTTATTTATTTATTATTTTAGTATTCTCATTTTATTCAATGAGTTATATTATATATTCTATAAATTTATAAATAAGTGTGAAAGCTACAGTTTCATGTGTTAGGAATGAAATCCAATATCTCAAATTAGTATTTTACTAATGAAATAGGCATATTTACACATTTATTAATAAAAAAAAACCATTTTTTATATTTTTATTAATTTAAGATTTTCATTTTATTCAATGAGTTATGTTATATTTTATCAAAATTAAATATTGAATCTTATGGACATAATTGCACGTGTTAGTCATGAAATCTTAAGGCTTTAATGAGCATATTATTAATAAATCAGCCATATTTACACTTTTTATGTTAATTAAAATTTTTTTTTTTTATTTTTTTATTATTTTAGTATTTTCATTTTATTTAATGACTTATACTATATTTTCTATAAATTTATAAGTAAGTGTGATAATTATAGTTTCATGTGTTAGTCATGAAATCTAATATATCATAATAGTATTTTACTAATGAAATAGGCATATTTACACCTACATTAATAATTAAAAATTATTTTTTAATTTTTTATTATTTTAGTATTTTCATTTTATTCAATGAGTTATATTATATTTTCTATAAATTTATAAGTATGTGTGATAAGTATAGTTTCATGTGTTAGGAATGAAATCTAATTTATCATAATAGTATTTTACTAATGAAATAGTCATATTTACACCTACATTAATAATTAAAAATTATTTTTTATTTTTTTATTATTTTAGTATTTTCATTTTATTCAATGAGTTATATTATATTTTATCAAAATTAAATATTGAATCTTTTGGACATAATTGAATGTGTTAGTCATGAAATATAAGGCTTCAATAAGCATATTACTAAAAAAATAGTCATATTTACACCTACATTAATAATTAAAAATAATCTATTATTTTTTTATTATTTTAGTAGTTATATTATATTTTTTATAAATTTATAAGTAAGTGTGATAATTATAGTTTCATGTGTTAGGAATGAAATCTAATATCTCAAATTAGCTTATTATTAATAAAATAGGCATATTTACCCTTATATTAATAATTAAAAATCATTTTTTATTTTTTTATTATTTTAGTATTCTCCTTTTATTCAATGAGTTATGTTATATTTTCTATAAATTTATAAGTATGTGTGATAAGTATAGTTTCATGTGTTAGGAATGAAATCTAATATCTCAAATTACCATATTATCAATAAAATAGGCATATTTACACAATTATTAATAATTAAAAATTATTTTTTATTTTTTTATTATTTTAGTATTTTCATTTTATTCAATGAATTATATTATATTTTTTATAAATTTATAAGTAAGTGTGATAGCTATAGTTTCATGTGTTAGGAATGAAATCTAATATCTCAAATTAGCTTATTATCAATGAGATAGGCATATTTACACATTTATTAATAATAAAAAAACATTTTTTATATTTTTATTAATTTAGGATTTTCATTTTATTCAATGAGTTATATTATATTTTATCAAAATTAAATATTGAATCTTATGGACATAATTGCATGTGTTAGTCATGAAATATTAAGGCTTCAATAAGCATATTACTAAAAAAATAGGCATATTTACCTTTTATTAATAATTAAAAAATATTTTATATTTTTTTATTATTTTAGTTACTTCATTTTATTCAATGAGGTATATTATATTCTCTATTAATTTATAAGTAAGTGTGATAATTATAGTTTCATGTGTTAGGAATGAAATCTAATATCTCAAATTAGCTTATTATTAATAAAATAAGCATATTTACCCTTATATTTATAATTAAAAATTATTTTTTATTTTTTTATTATTTTAGTATTTTCATTTTATTCAATGAGTTATGTTATATATTCTATAAGTTTATAAATATGTGTGATAGCTATAGTTTCATGTGTTAGGAATGAAATCTAATATCTCAAATTAGCATATTATTAATGAAATAGGCATATTTACACCTACATTAATAATTAAAAATTATTTTTTATTTTTTTATTATTTTAGTATTTTCATTTTATTTAATGAGTTATACTATATTTTCTATAAATTTATAAGTAAGTGTGATAATTATAGGTTCATGTGTTAGTCATGAAATTTTAAGCCATAAATTATCATATTATTTATAAATTAGGCATATTTACCCATATATTTATAATTAAAAATTATTTTATATTTTTTAATTATTTTAGTTATTTCATTTTATTCAATGAGTTATATTATATTTTATCTAAATTAAGTATTGAATCTTATGGACAAAATTGCACGTGTAAGTCATGAAATCTAATATCTCAAATTAGCATATTATGAATGAAATAGGCATATTTACACCTACATTAATAATTAAAAATTATTTTTTATTTTTTTATTATTTTAGTATTTTCATTTTATTTAATTAGTTTTACTATATTTTCTATAATTATGTATGTAATTGTGATAGCTATAGTTTCATGTGTTAGGAATGAAGTGTAATATCTCAAATTACCATATTATCAATGAAATAGGCATATTTACACCTACATTAATAATTAAAAATTAATTTTTTATTTTTTATTATTTAAGTATTTTCATTTTATTCAATGAGTTATATTATATTTTATCTAAATTTAATATTGAATCCTACGGACATAATTGCATGTGTTAGTCATGAAATATTAAGGCTTCAATAAGCATATTACTAAAAAAATAGGCATATCTACACTTATATTATTAATTAAAAATTATTTTTTAATTATTTTAGTATTTTCATTTTATTCAATGAGTTATATCTTATTTTCTATAAATTTGTATGTAATTGTGATAGCTATAGTTTAATGTGTTAGGAATGAAATCTAATATCTCAAATTATCATATTATCAATGAAATAGTCATATTTACACCTACATTAATAATTAAAAATTATTTTTTATTTTTTTATTATTTTAGTATTTTCATTTTATTCAATGAGTTATATTATATTTTATCAAAATTCAATATTGAATCTTATGGACATAATTGCATGTGTAAGTCATGAAATCTTAAGGCTTAAATTAGCTTATTATTAATGAAATAGGCATATTTACACCTACATTAATAATTAAAAATTATTTTTTATTTTTTTATTATTTAAGTATTTTCATTTTATTCAATGAGTTATATTATATTTTATCTAAATTTAATATTGAATCTTATGGACATAATTGCATGTGTAAGTCATGAAATATTAAGGCTTCAATAAGCATATTACTAAAAAAATAGGCATATCTACACTTATATTATTAATTAAAAATTATTTTTTAATTATTTTAGTATTTTCATTTTATTCAATGAGTTATATCCTATTTTCTATAAATTTATAAGTAAGTGTGATAGCTATAGTTTCATGTGTTAGGAATTAAATCTAATATCTCAAATTAGCATATTATTAATGAAATAGGCATATTTACACCTATATTAATAATTAAAAATCATTTTTTAATTTTATTATTTTAGTATTCTCATTTTATTCAATGAGTTACGTTATATATTTTATAAATTTATAAATAAGTGTGATAGCTATAGTTTCATGTGTTAGGAATGAAATCTTATATCTCAAATTAGCATATTATTAATGAAATAGGCATATTTACACCTACATTAATAATTAAAAATTATTTTTTATTTTTTTATTATTTTAGTATTTACATTTTATTCAATGAGTTATGTTATATATTCTATAAATTTATAAATAAGTGTGATAGCTATGATTGCATGTGTTAGGAATGAAATCTAATATCTCAAATAACATATTATCAATGAAATAGGCATTTTTACACCTACATTAATAATTAAAAATTAATTTTTTTTTTTTATTATTTTAGTATTTTCATTTTATTCAATGAGTTATATTATATTTTATCAAAATTAAATATTGAATCTTATGGACATAATTGCACGTGTTAGTCATGAAATCTTAAGGCTTAATGAGCTTATTATTAATAAAACAGCCATATTTACACTTATTATATTAATTAAAAATTTTTTTTTATTTTTTTATTATTTTAGTATTTTCATTTTATTTAATTAGTTTAACTATATTTTCTATAATTATGTATGTAATTGTGATAGCTATAGTTTCATGTGTTAGGAATGAAATCTAATATCTCAAATTAATATTTTACTAATGAAATAGCCATATTTACACCTATATTAATGATTAAAAATCATTTTTTAATTTTATTATTTTAGTATTCTCATTTTATTCAATGAGTTACGTTATATATTTTATAAATTTATAAATAAGTGTGATAGCTATAGTTTCATGTGTGAGGAATGAAATCTAATATCTTAAATTAGCATATTATTAATGAAATAGGCATATTTAAACAATTATTAATAATTAAAAACCATTTTTTATTTTTTTATTATTTTAGTATTTTCATTTTATTCAATAAGTTATATTATATTTTATCAAAATTAAATATTGAATCTTATGGACATAATTGCATGTGTTAGTCATCAAATATTAAGGCTTCAATAAGCACATTACTAAAAAAATAGGCATATCTACACTTATATTATTAATTGAAAATTATTTTTTAATTATTTTAGTATTTTCATTTTATTCAATGAGTTATATTATATTTTATCTAAATTTAATATTGAATCATTTTGACATAATTGCATGTGTTAGTCATGAAATATTAAGGCTTCAATAAGCATATTACTAAAAAAATAGGCATATCTACACTTATATTATTAATTAAAAATTATTTTTTAATTATTTTAGTATTTTAGTATTTTCATTTTATTCAATGAGTTATATTATATTTTCTATAAATTTATAAGTAAGTGTGATAGCTATAGTTTCATGTGTTAGGAATGAAATCTAATATCTCAAATTAGCTTATTATTAATAAAATAGGCATATTTATCCTTATATTAATAAATAAAAATCATTTTTGATTTTTTTATTATTTTAGTATTCTCATTTTATTCAATGAGTTATGTTATATTTTCTATAAATTTATATGTAAGTGTGATAAGTATAGTTTCATGTGTTAGGAATGAAATCTTATATCTCAAATTAGCATATTATCAATGAAATAGGCATAATTACACCTATATTAATAATTCAAAATTAATTTTTTATTTTTTATTATTTTAGTATTTTCATTTTATTCAATGAGTTATATCATATTTTATCTAAATTTAATATTGAATCTTATGGACATAATTGCATGTGTTAGTCATGAAATATTAAGGCTTCAATAAGCATATTACTAAAAAAATAGGCATATCTACACTTATATTATTAATTAAAAATTATTTTTTATTTTTTTATTATTTTAGTATTTTCATTTTATTCAATGAGTTATGTTATATATTCTATAAATTTATAAATAAGTGTGATAGCTATAGTTGCATGTGTTAGGAATGAAATCTAATATCTCAAATAACATATTATCAATGAAATAGGCATATTTACACCTACATTAATTATTAAAAATTTATTTTTTATTTTTTATTATTTTAGTATTTTCATTTTATTCAATGAGTTATATTATATTTTATCGAAATTTAATATTAAATCTTATGGACATAATTGCATGTGTTAGTCATGAAATATTAAGGCTTCAATAAGCATATTACTAAAAAAATAGGCATATCTACACTTATATTATTAATTAAAAATCATTTTTTAATTTTATTATTTTAGTATTCTCATTTTATTCAATGAGTTACGTTATATATTTTATAAATTTATAAATAAGTGTGATAGCTATAGTTTCATGTGTTAGGGATGAAATCTTATATCTCAAATTAGCATACTATGAATGAAATAGGCATATTTACACCTACATTAATAATTAAAAATTATTTTTTATTTTTTTATTATTTTAGTATTTACATTTTACACAATAAGTTATGTTATATATTCTATAAATTTATAAATAAGTGTGATAGCTATAGTTGCATGTGTTAGGAATGCAATCTAATATCTCAAATAACATATTATCAATGAAATAGGCATATTTACACCTACATTAATAATTAAAAATTAATTTTTTTTTTTTATTATTTTAGTATTTTCATTTTATTTAATGAGTTATACTATATTTTCTATAAATTTATAAGTAAGTGTGATAATTATAGTTTCATGTGTTAGTCATGAAATTTTAAGCCATAAATTATCATATTATTTATAAATTAGGCATATTTACCCATATATTTATAATTAAAAATTATTTTATATTTTTTAATTATTTTAGTTATTTCATTTTATTCAATGAGTTATATTATATTTTATCTAAATTAAGTATTGAATCTTATGGACAAAATTGCACGTGTAAGTCATGAAATATTAAGGCTTCAATAAGCATATTACTAAAAAAATAGGCATATCTACACTTATATTATTAATTAAAAATTATTTTTTAATTATTTTAGTATTTTCATTTTATTCAATGAGTTATATCTTATTTTCTATAAATTTGTATGTAATTGTGATAGCTATAGTTTAATGTGTCAGGAATGAAATCTAATATCTCAAATTACCATATTATCAATGAAATAGTCATATTTACACCTACATTAATAATTAAAAATTATTTTTTATTTTTTTATTATTTTAGTATTTTCATTTTATTCAATGAGTTATATTATATTTTATCAAAATTCAATATTGAATCTTATGGACATAATTGCATGTGTAAGTCATGAAATCTTAAGGCTTAAATTAGCTTATTATTAATGAAATAGGCATATTTACACCTACATTAATAATTAAAAATTATTTTTTATTTTTTTATTATTTAAGTATTTTCATTTTATTCAATGAGTTATATTATATTTTATCTAAATTTAATATTGAATCTTATGGACATAATTGCATGTGTAAGTCATGAAATATTAAGGCTTCAATAAGCATATTACTAAAAAAATAGGCATATCTACACTTATATTATTAATTAAAAATTATTTTTTAATTATTTTAGTATTTTCATTTTATTCAATGAGTTATATCCTATTTTCTATAAATTTATAAGTAAGTGTGATAGCTATAGTTTCATGTGTTAGGAATTAAATCTAATATCTCAAATTAGCATATTATTAATGAAATAGGCATATTTACACCTATATTAATAATTAAAAATCATTTTTTAATTTTATTATTTTAGTATTCTCATTTTATTCAATGAGTTACGTTATATATTTTATAAATTTATAAATAAGTGTGATAGCTATAGTTTCATGTGTTAGGAATGAAATCTTATATCTCAAATTAGCATATTATTAATGAAATAGGCATATTTACACCTACATTAATAATTAAAAATTATTTTTTATTTTTTTATTATTTTAGTATTTACATTTTATTCAATGAGTTATGTTATATATTCTATAAATTTATAAATAAGTGTGATAGCTATGATTGCATGTGTTAGGAATGAAATCTAATATCTCAAATAACATATTATCAATGAAATAGGCATTTTTACACCTACATTAATAATTAAAAATTAATTTTTTTTTTTTATTATTTTAGTATTTTCATTTTATTCAATGAGTTATATTATATTTTATCAAAATTAAATATTGAATCTTATGGACATAATTGCACGTGTTAGTCATGAAATCTTAAGGCTTAAATGAGCTTATTATTAATAAAACAGCCATATTTACACTTATTATATTAATTAAAAATTTTTTTTTATTTTTTTATTATTTTAGTATTTTCATTTTATTTAATTAGTTTAACTATATTTTCTATAATTATGTATGTAATTGTGATAGCTATAGTTTCATGTGTTAGGAATGAAATCTAATATCTCAAATTAATATTTTACTAATGAAATAGCCATATTTACACCTACATTATTAATTAAAAATTATTTTTTATTTTTTTATTATTTTAGTATTTTCATTTTATTCAATGAGTTATATTATATTTTATCTAAATTTAATATTAAATCTTATGGACATAATTGCATGTGTTAGTCATGAAATATTAAGGCTTCAATAAGCATATTACTAAAAAAATAGGCATATCTACACTTATATTAATAATAAAAAAACATTTTTTATATTTTTATTATTTTAGTATTCTCATTTTATTCAATGAGTTATGTTATATTTTTATAAATTTATAAGTAAGTGTGATAATTATAGTTTCATGTGTTAGTCATGAAATTTTAAGCCATAAATTATCATATTATTTATAAATTAGCATATTTACCCATATATTTATAATTAAAAATTATTTTATATTTTTTAATTATTTTAGTTATTTCATTTTATTCAATGAGTTATATTATATTTTATCTAAATTAATTATTGAATCTTATGGACAAAATTGCACGTGTTAGTCATGAAATATTAAGGCTTCAATAAGCATATTACTAAAAAAATAGGCATATCTACACTTATTTTATTAATTAAAAATAATTTTTTATTTTTTTATTATTTTAGTATTTTCATTTTATTTAATTAGTTTTACTATATTTTCTATAATTATGTATGTAATTGTGATAGCTATAGTTTCATGTGTTAGGAATAAAGTGTAATATCTCAAATTACCATATTATCAATGAAATAGGCATATTTACACCTACATTAATAATTAAAAATTAATTTTTTATTTTTTATTATTTAAGTATTTTCATTTTATTCAATGAGTTATATTATATTTTATCTAAATTTAATATTGAATCTGATGGACATAATTGCATGTGTTAGTCATGAAATATTAAGGCTTCAATAAGCATATTACTAAAAAAATAGGCATATATACACTTATATTATTAATTAAAAATTATTTTTTAATTATTTTAGTATTTTCATTTTATTCAATGAGTTATATCTTATTTTCTATAAATTTATAAGTAAGTGTGATAGCTATAGTTTAATGTGTTAGGAATGAAATCTAATATCTCAAATTAATATTTTACTAATGAAATAGCCATATTTACACCTATATTAATAATTAAAAATCATTTTTTATTGTTTTATTATTTTAGTATTCTCATTTTATTCAATGGGTTATATTATATTTTATCTAAATTAATTATTGAATCTTATGGACAAAATTGCACGTGTAAGTCATGAAATCTTAAGGCTTAAATTAGCTTATTATTAATAAAATAGGCATATTTACCCTTATATTAATAATTAAAAATCATTTTTTATTTTTTTATTATTTTAGTATTCTTATTTTATTCAATGAGTTACGTTATATATTCTATAAATTTATAAATAAGTGTGATAGCTATAGTTTCATGTGTTAGGAATGAAATCTAATATCTCAAATTAGCATATTATTAATGAAATAGGCATGTTTACACAATTATTAATAATTAAAAATCATTTTTAATTTTTTTATTATTTTAGTATTTACATTTTATTTAATGAGTTATATTATATTTTATCAAAATTAAATATTGAATCTTATGGACATAATTGCATGTATTAGTCATGAAATATTAAGGCTTTAATGAGCATATTATTAATAAACCAGCCATATTTACACTTATTATGTTAATTAAAAATTATTTTTTATTTTTTTATTATTTTAGTATTTTCATTTTATTTAATGAGTTATACTATATTTTCTATAAATTTATAAGTAAGTGTGATAATTATAGTTTCATGTGTTAGTCATGAAATTTTAAGCCATAAATTATCATATTATTTATAAATTAGGCATATTTACCCATATATTTATAATTAAAAATTATTTTATATTTTTTTATTATTTTAGTTATTTCATTTTATTTAATGAGTTATACTATATTTTCTATAAATTTATAAGTAAGTGTGATAATTATAGTTTCATGTGTTAGTCATGAAATTTTAAGCCATAAATTATCATATTATTTATAAATTAGGCATATTTACCCATATATTTATAATTAAAAATTATTTTATATTTTTTAATTATTTTAGTTATTTCATTTTATTCAATGAGTTATATTATATTTTATCTAAATTAATTATTGAATCTTATGGACAAAATTGCACGTGTAAGTCATGAAATCTTAAGGCTTAAATTAGCTTATTATTAATAAAATAGGCATATTTACACTTAAATTATTAATTAATAATTATTTTTTATTTTTTTATTATTTTAGTTATTTCATTATATTCAATGAGTTATGTTATATATTCTATATATTTATAAATAAATGTGATAGCTATAGTTTCATGTGTTAGGAATGAAATCTTATATCTCAAATTACCATATTATCAATGAAATAGGCATAGTTACACATTTATTAATATTGAAAACCCATTTTTTTTTTTTTATTAATTTAGGATTTGCATTTTATTCAATGAGTCATATTATATTTTCTATAAATTTATAAATAAGTGTAATGGTTATAGTGTCTTGTGTTAGGAATGAAATGTAATGTCTTAAATTAGCAAATCATTGATTATATAGGTATATGTATACAGATATTATTATTTTAAATTTGAAAGTAAGAATTCATTTTTTTTTTTTTTTTTTTGATATAATTTTATCATTTTATTCAATATGTTATATTATATTTTCTCTGAATAAAATGAATCTACTGATTGTAATTCTTATGTTAATTTTATGAAATGGTTAGGGCTTATGTTATGGGTTTCATCAAAAGAATAAAATAATATTTGCTGGTTGTCTTGATCCTGTTTTCTACTTTTGATTTCCTTGTTTTTTGGTTTCAGTACTTGTGAATTATTGCTGCTAGAAGTGTTGTTTCTTTTGTGTCTGTTTTGCTGCTATTGACGCTGTGCTGGAATCATCTAGTTGTTTATTTTGAGTATCTAAAATAGAATACGATTAATGTTTTTTCCGTAAGTCCCAATTAGTTATAAAAAACAGTCTGGTCCCTTATTGTTCATTCATTTATACGGTCACTTTTTTTCTCCAGATTAAGACTTGCGTAAAAGATTTAGTTCATGTTTGATAGTATATGTGTGGTTATCAGTAGTTGTTACTGAGTTAGTCTTTGAGTTTCTCTATAAGTGATGTTGGTATTTATTGGGATTCCTGTGTTTGAATCTCATGATATTTTTATTCTATAATTAATATAATACAATGAGTTATTCAAAAATGTTTGCCAAAAATATGTAATTATAATAAGATAGAAATTATACTCAGAGAGATGGGAAAGTAATGGTGTGATGCACAATTTTTACCAAAATCTATAAAGACATGTTTGTATAGACTAATAATACCAAATATTTTTCACTAATCTTACGGGTTATGTATAAAAAAATTAAATATTATTCTGTTCATCACTTCAATTTATTTTTCCATTGTGATGGGTTTTCTTGTTACATGACGAGTGTACTTGTTGATGGGAGCTGCTCGATGGTTTTTTCCTCGTTTACTGCTTTGCTGTTATGGATTGTACTGGAATCACCCAGTTGTTCCTCTTTTCTATCTGAAATTAAATATAATTAATTTGTTTTCACTTACGTAACTTCAGTTAATTTAATAGCTGGTCATATTATATACTTTAATAGTAGAGTTGTTAAATTAAAAACTATCTAGTACCTAATTTCTGTATAATATTATCCACGTCAGTGTATGTTAATATCATAAGAGCAATGTAGTATAGCTTGAGTTGTAATCAACGACGACAATAGAATATCATTTATCGGAAATTAACAAAATAATAAAAATATATTGAAATTTTCTTACCATTTATTTATTTTACCTGTACTTCACAACAACTATTCACGGTTGCTCATACAGTGTTCATAATTTTAACTGGTGAATTGCGTTGATATAACGTTTTAAAATATATATTGTAGGCGATCAGGTACTATCTCATAAATCTTAGAATATAATTTTTTTTATTTCATTTGATTTTAGTGTTGCCATGTCGGTATTTTATTTAAAATATTAATATAATATATCCGTTGTTATCATTATCAGTTATCAGTTTATCACTATTTTCTATCATATTACCACTGAGATAGATAAGATCATGGCTAAGTATATAGATTATAATAAATGTAAATGGTATATAAATGGTGTATTTACACAGTATAAACATAATAATAATTATGAAAAAATGATTTTATATTTTATACGTTTCATTCAAACATTTTATTCATAAAGTTATATTATAGTTACTTTACATTTAAAAATGATTTTTATGGTTAAAGCTGCAACTGTGTGAAATGAAAACTTATATTATTATTGGCAAAATTATAATGAAAATAGTATGTTTACATACATTTTAATTATTAAAAATAAGATTTTACTTTTTTTTTTAAATTTAATACTATCATTTTGTTCATAAAATTATATAATAAATACTCTTCACTTAAAAATGATTCTAATGATTATAGTTTCAACTGTGTGAATTGCAATTTCATATTGTTTATTAACAAAATAATAAAGGAAATGGTATGTTTACAGTCTACAAACTTTATTTTTAATTAGTAAATTTAAAATGAACTAGGTATGTTGACATAAATATTAATTATAAGATTATACTTTTTTTTTAAATTTAATATTATCATATTGTACAAAAGTAATATAATAATTTTTCTACATTTAATAATGATTCCTATAATTCTATAGTTATAATTACAACTGTTTGATATGAAAGTTCATAATGTTTATTAATAATATAATTATGGAAATGGTGTGTTTACACTGTACAAACAGTACAAACATAAAATTGACTAATAAAAATATTTATTTTTTTTTATATTTCATAAAAACATTTTATTCAAAAAGTTATATTATAGTTACTCTACATTTAAAAATGATTTTAATTGTGATAGTTTTTAACTCTCTGAAATGAAAACTTTATTTTTATTTAGCAAATTTAAAATGAACAAGGTAATTTTACTTACAAATTTGATATTAATAATAAGATTTTACTTTTTTTTAAATTTAATATTATCATTTTGTTCATAAATAGTTGTGTAATAGTACTATAAATATTTAATTCTTAATTAGTCTAAATATATATTTTAAAGATTTAATTGAATATACATTGAAACAAAAAGATTCAAGTCCCCATATTTATTAAATTACAACAAAATAAGTAACTAAAATTGTTATTACAATAAATGTGTAAATATGTTTATTATTTTTTCCTTAAATTTAAAATTGTAAAACAATGATATTAATTTAGTAAACGATTTATTATACATATTTTTTACAACATTCTCAAAATATCAAAAATAATATCATTTTTTTCATAGTCATTTCAAGTTTAAATTTTGTCAAAATCGAATATTCGAACAATAAATCACTATTTTACAATAATTATTCAAAGATATATTTATACAATATAAATAATTATAATATATTATTCACAGGGACAGGCTTTTTAATTATATATACTATTATTTTTTTCTCAGTGGCGCAACATCAAAATTTGAGCCTGGAAGTGAAAGTTTTAACGGTCTCTTCTTAGCATGGAGACATAATATAGTAAGGTATGAGGAGAGGTGCATTTATCCTACTAAAATTATTTTATACGTTTTTTAAAAATATTGCATCATATTTTACTAATTCAAAATTTTATTATAATTTTGAAATATTAAAAAAAAAAATTAACGGATTAATAGTTTATTATAAATATTATTAAAAGAAAATCAATATACTTAATATTACTTCAAGTCTCTTAAGCAAACGAAGTCCGTGCGGGGTGCACTTGTACTCTCCGATTATTCTTAGTAACTAAGAAAAACAATGTACCTATTACGTAGGCAAACGGGCTAGGATGTACATGTACTTTCTGATCATTTTTAGTTACACCACTGATTTTTTTATAATACATGATAACATTTACAAAATAATTATATTATTTCATTATTTTTAAGATTTGACATTTTTTGTAACTGTACTCTATTGCATCATTTGCATGTACTGCATATACTATAAGTCAGTTTTGGCCTAAAATCTAATAGTAATGATACCTATGTACGATTTAAATACACACTTACATTATTTCTATAATATATATTAAATATAAATACAATAAATGCAATGTTTTTGACAAAAATGAATTTAATCACACCGTATTACTATAATAGCAAATAAATTACTATTTTTTTTTCGTGTCAGGCGGCGCATAGTATAACAGTAATAATAATAATGGTATAAGTTATATAGTATAAAATAAACAAATAAATAAATAAAATAACTTTAAAATAAACATTACATAATATTAATAAATAAGGTTATTGGTGGATTTATATTATTTCTGCCCAGATGCGGGCTACGTTAATTCCTTGGCTTGTGCCTTTGTGAATGTCTTCTAGGTAGCAGGTTTGTGAGCAATCTGTGCATGAGATAATGTGTTGCATTGTCTGTACTTTTCCACATATGCACAAGGTGTCTGTACTATCTAGCAGTCCCCATTTTATTAGATTGTCTTTCGTTCGTCCAATTCCTGTCCTGAGTCTGTTTAGTGTTCGCCAAACCGGCCATGTTTCATTATGACCAGATGGGAGCGACTCGTTTATAAATTACTATAACAGCAATATAAATAATGTATTACATACTATTTAATATTTTGTTATTAGCTACCTAATAATTAATATCATACATAAGAGTGGTCACCATATAGGTAGTTGAATTATCATGTCTGGTCTCTTTTCATATGTGTATTCTATAGTACCTCATAATAATCATTCGGAAAAATCTTTTATCGGTTTATCTTTTTTTCCCGATTTTTAACCACAGCCCACATAATTCGTCGGAGAGTGATGACCCGCCAATCTGCTGATGCTGCCGTCGCGCGTCGTCACGAACCGTCATCCAATATGGGATCCTGGTACATCGGAGGTACTATAACTGGCATACTGGGCATTAACGAATTAAAAGTTAAAATTAAGTTAAAACGTTTAGTTAATTTTTATTAAGTTGATTAACTCGTTACTTTTTTTTAAGATTAACGTGTTAACTTCGAGTTACTTGTATTCAAAAATATTTAAATTAAGTTAATTTTAGTCCAAAGAATAATGCAAATTTTTGAATGGTATTTTTAGAAAAGTAGGTTTTTTGATAGCTAGTTAATACTTTGATGTATCATTTTAAATTTCCCCAATTATTCGTACGGAATAAATGCAATATAAATATAAAATATAAAATATAATGCTTTGTGTGACAATCGAAGTGTGTATTATTTTTATTTCATATAAGATAGATATCTGTTTTAAACTTATTTTAAGATAACTAAAATAATTGACATTTTATAAAGGTATATAACAACAACAAAAAAAGCTGTGTAACCAATATATTAGGTACCTATATTTTGTAAAAATAAAAAATTAATTATTAGAATTCATATTATTAAAATTTTTATAAATATTAATATACAATGAGGACCGGAAATTATTTACAATACCGTACATATTGTGTACATTTACGAACACATTTTTAAAATCATAATCATAATTCATAAAGTAAATTTTTATACATACCTACGTACATAGATACATAGTCAAATATACATATATTTTTCGCCAATTTTTCATTTTTTTTTCATAGTAGGTCCTAGTGACCTAGTAGCTACTTTTGAAAATTTAGTGAATTTTGTTTTGATTTAAAATTTCAAGTTGAATGTATAAACAAAAACACATCGTTGATGATGTGTACAAACAAATAAATAATGTAATAATGATAATATACTTATTAAGCCCAGGTATGACGTTTCCTAAGCACGGCCTTAAGCAATGAGCATATTGTATTAATTACTCATGTAACTATGTAAGTACTGAATAAAGTACCATGTCTGTCTTATGAACTCGCGAAAAACAGGAATTACAAATCACAACCCAATTTAAACGAAGAATATAACCCGTTCTTGGCACGATAACCGTTAAGATTTGAAAAAAAAAACATTGATCCGGATAATCAGTATACTAATATTATAATAATATAGTTTTCGGATCACTGTTTCTTAAACTTTTTTTTCAGTCGCCGAGTGCCAAGATTGCCAAATTGGACTGGTTGTACGTATTTAATTATATAATATTAAATAGTTATATCGATTGAATGACTAATCAGTAATTTGTAATCACAAATTATTCAAATTTTCGAATTACAACAATAACAACAATGGCATTAAATAATAATGTTTTAATTGAATGTAGAACACTGTCGATAATAAACTTGGCGGGAATTTAAAATCGACCTACTGGAGAAAAAAAACATACATGGAAAATAATAAAATAATATAAAATATTATCGACCAGACGCGGTCGATGACGATTTGCGCTGACTAAACGTAGTCTGTAGTACCAGGGCTGCGTGTGATAGTCGCTACTCGCTACTTGATTTTTAGTTTTTATCGTCCAGTGCGCGTACACCGACGACGGCGGCGGCAGCGGTTTGTAGCAGCTCGGTCAAAATCCATCACGCCCACAACATATGCCCCTGTTACACGTATTCCAATATTTCGCGTTATAGCCGGATAAAACGCGTTTCTACAATTTCGTTTACAATGCGTTTCTATACCTCTTCGTTAATCGTTTATAACGCGTTATACACAAATGCGCAAACTACATATAATATCTATATAATCCAATATACTAGGTATTAAAACTACTCACACATATTTATCATCCTATGTTATGTGAAAGTATTAAAATTAAAAAAGCCATGGGAAATTCTATTCACTTGAACGTTTAAATTTTAACTTTATGCTTGTGTTTAAACTTTTAAAGTATATCGTATATTATATTATATCATGTAAAACTGGAAAAAATTAATTTAATATTTTTTTCCTTGTTAGGTATCTATATATAATTATTAATTGCATTATTCTGTTGAATATTTGTATTTCATCACCAAGTCATTTAATATTGTAAAATATATTATGCAGTTTTATGATAACACAATTTACATAGTATTATAAAATATAATAATGAAAAAAATAAAGTTTTATAGAAATTAAAAATATGTTTTAATTAGGTATCTAGGTAGTTCTAGGTACTAGTATCTAATTAAAATAAACATTAGGTAAATAAATTAAATTTAATCTAATTTAATTTATAATTGTATATTATATAAGTGCTTATAATTTTTATTTTCATAAATTTGAAAAAGCATATTTTTCAAATAAATTGGTATACAATATTGGAATTAGTACAATTATTATTTTATTAATTATCATCTGCTATAACTCTACACCCATTCTTCCCTGCATTCTTTCGCAATTTCGTTACAGTCTTCGTTATACTTTCATTAACGAGACGTTGGAGACACGATCTCAGTGCTAACGCGCGGTATCTTTATTATTGATCAGGTATGAACCTGAACCAAAACTTAAATTAAATTGCTTCTCAGCTGTTGTGACCACGATTAGACTTGTACTCAAATTGCGAATAATAATATAAAATTGTATAAAAATAATAAAATAATTAAATGAAAAAATAGTGTAAAACCGTATTCATCGTAATGAAGACCAATAGCCAATAGGTAACTATTGTTTTATTAGTTGTAAATAAACCATTTATAGACTGATGGGTTAGTCGATTATATTGGGAAAAAAATTGGATTTGATTTTGTAAGACGGATTTTTCACGAGTTAAATTACTAATATATTAGTATATATACAGTATACTGTCAGTAAAGGTATTTATGACGCGTGCTCACAGTGTATTAACTGTACATAACAATTTTTATATTTTGTGCATTACATTTTTACAAACAATTTTAAATATTTCAAGTTTAAATTTTGTCAAAATTGGATATTTAAACAAAAATTCACTATTTTATAATAATTATTAAAATATATATTTATACAATATAAATAATTAAAATATATTATTCACGGGGACATGATGTTTTATTATGTTTACTATTATTTTTTTCTCAGTGGAGTAACTTTAAAATTTGGGCTCGAAAGCGAATGCTTTAACGGCTTCTTCTCAACATACAGACATTATATATTGAGGTGTGAAGAGAAGTGTATTCATCTTACTAAAATTATTTTATACATATTTTAAAAATATTGCAGCATATTTTACTAATTCAAAATTTTATTATAATTTTGAAGTATCTATTAAAAAAAAAATTAATATTTTAATAGTTTATTATAAGTATTATTAAAAGAAAATTAATGTACCTACCTTTTAATTCTGGTCTCCAAAGCAAACGGGTTCGGGTGCACCTGTACCTACTTTCTGATCATTCTTATGGTTACGCTACTGATTTTCTATAATACATGATAAAATTTACAAAACGATTAGATTATTTCATTCTCTTTAAGCTTTTGCCAATTTTTGTAACTGTACTATAAGGCATGTACTGCTTAAGTCAGTTTTGACTAAAAAGCTAATATCAATGATACCTATGTACGATTTAAATACATTTTTTACATTATTGCAATAATATATATTAAATATAAATACAATAAATGCGATTTTTTTTTGATAAAATGAATTCAATCAAATCGTATTACTATAATAGCCAATAAATTACTATAACAGCAATATGAATAATGTATTACATACTATCTATTATTTTGTTATTTGCTACCTAATATCGTACATAAGAGTGGTTACCATATCTGTCATGTATCATGTCTGGTCTTTTTAAAATGTATATTATATCGTATTTTATCTATTTTCATTCAGAATAATATTTTATCTGTTTCTTTTTTTCCCTGATTTTTAACCATGTATTAATAATTTTTAATTATTATTAATGGCCCATACAACTCGTCGGTGAGCGGCGACCCGCTATGCTGCCGTCGTCACGAACCGTCATCCAATATGCGATCCTGGTACATCGGAGGCACTATAGCGGCACTACGTAAAGAAAAAAAAATCAAATAAAGAAAAATAACTTCAAATAAATATGTAATAATATATCTCAATAATATGCATTCTTTCAAAAATCAAAATATTATTTATCTACATGGTTTTGTTAATGGGTTGTCAATTTCAAATTATGATTTTATAGTTATAATTTGTAAGTTATAACTAATGATAAATTACTACAGAAATCGAGAAGCTAATCCGAGGAAAGATTGATACATATATAATAACTCTCACGTTTACTTTGAGACAAACCACTTTTGAAGTACCTATTAAAAAAAAATGAATGGTTTAATAGTTTGTTATAAATATTATTAAAAGAAAATCAATATACTTAATATTACTTCAAGTCTCTTAAACAAACGAAGTCCGAGCGGGGTGAACTTGTACTCTTGGATTATTCTTAGTAACTAAGAAAAACCTATTACCTATTACGTAGGCAAACGAGCTAGGATGCACATGTACTTTCTAATAATTTTTAATTACGCCACTGTTTTTTCTATAATACATGATAACGTTTACAAAATGATTAGATTATTTCATTATTTGTAAGCTTTTGCCAATTTTTGTAACTATACTATATGGAATGTACTACATAAGTCAGTTTTGACTAAAAAGCTAAAAGAAATTATATACCTATGTATGATTTAATACACACTACACATTATTATAATAATATATTACATATAAATACAATAAATGCAATGTTTTTGGCAAAAATGAATTCAATCAAACCGTATTACTATAATAGCAAATAAATTACTATAAAAGCAATATAAATAATGTATTACATATTATCTAATATTTTATCGGTTTATCTTTTTTTTCCGATTTTTAACCACGGTCTACACAACTATCGTCGTAGAGTGGCGACCCGTTAATCTGCCCGGCGCATACTAGTTGCCTCCCATATAGGATTAAGTAGTGGTTCATAAACTTCACTAAACAGATCTACATAAATAGATAATATTTATTCATTATTAAGAATATCAGACTTTGTTAAAAACAATAATAATATTATTTGCTGTCTGGGATACGATATTTATAAAAAAAATTACTCAACTATAAAAATAATAAATCAATAAGTCAAAAAAATAGGAAGTAGTTGGTACCTATTATTAGTCAATAAAATAAATGTATGCTAATAATAATATAATATGCATACCTAAAAAAAAATATTTATAACATTGCTTAGGCTTGTATTTTTTAGCCAATATTTGTAGGTACTCAAAATTTGATATTTTTTTTCACTCAGCTTTTTTATTTGGGTATCAATGAAAATTATTTTGTTTCTAATTTGTAATTGTCCATGTAGTTTAAAATTATTAGAATTTGGTATTAAAATTACAGTCTCAGTTTGAATTAATTTTAAAACTTCGATAAATTTGTATATATTAGGATGTAGAGACTCAAAATAGCTATTAAATTTATTATGGAAGGATTCGCATTTCGCATGCATTGGTTGTGCGATGATTGCTGGAACTTTTTTCTGCTCATATATGGGGTGGAAAAATTGAATCTTCTGATATATATGTATTTACTAAATATATTATAATTGTATTATATATAACAAAAAATATAAATTACAAACTTAATTTGAAACATAATGTTTGAAAATGTTTGGAACCACTTATATATTTATTACCTAACTAATGGGAGGCAACTAGTACTAGACCCTTTTCGTTTATGATAAAATTTAGGGTACGCTGGGAGGCAACTCGTACATAGTCGGAAGGTAATTCGTATAAAAATTATGGACTTATTGACTTCGGGAGGCAACTAGTGTGCGCCGTCGGCACGAACCGTTATCCAATATGGGGTCCTGGTACCATCGGAGGCACAATATTATTCGTCTACATGGTTTTGGTCTACATGGTTAATGGGTCGTCATTTTGTTTACATTTCGACATGAAATTTTTCAAAAAAAAGAAAGGAAGACTGACGAATTATTTTCATCAAATCACCTGTAAACGCGTTACGCGTTATTTTTAAGGCGCGTGGACAGTTCTTTTCTTCTATTCGGACACAGCTTGTTTTCGTACGAGTAACTGATACTAATCACATGATAGCTAATCATCATTAGCTTATGAAGACATCTAACGACTCATAATATTCATAGTATTATTTTATTTTAGCGGTAGACGCACGATGTAGAAAAGATATCTTCTCTATATCGTGGGTAGACGAAAGATACTATTCATTATCCAACATAAAATACGCTAAATACGCTTAAAAAAAATTTAAAAGCGTCTAAAAGGTATTATTACCTAATTAGGTATATAGGTATGTACGAGTAGGTATAAATACCTAACCTAACCTTTTGGCGATTTAAAATATGAAAACATGTTTAATTTCATAAATTAATTTACACTGTGTATAGCAAATTCGGTCTTCAAATATTAGTTTTTATGTACATTAAATTTAGTTATTATATGAAATGATAAAATTTTAAACAAAATTTTTTAAAATGAGAAATACTATTTTTATCGCTATGCAAAATGGTTTTTCATAAATTCAAAAATTTGAAAAATCTGGCATTGGTAAAGCATGTGAATGTGTGATCTACAGGGTCCGCCGTGATCTACATTAATTCCAATCACACAAAGAGAAGTTTTGCCGGGGACTACCATAGTGTCTGATGAATGGAAATCATACTCCAGTTAGATTACTATCAATCATTCTAAAAAAAGTTTATGTTTTATAAAAAGTAATATTGTAACAACAATCATATTTTGAACATAATTTATATATTTTGACTAATACTAATTAAATCATTTGTTTTATAGACATAAACAACTCAAATGTATTAAAAATAGTTATTTTTTTAATTGAGTTACATTTTTTATTACATAATATTACACATTTATTTAACTAGTTATCTATTGTTTTCTCGGTTACTAGATTATTGTTATGATGTTCATGTTCACCATGCTTCATGACATCTTCATGCAATAACTTTTTTTTTAAATATGAATGAATACTAATAAGTAGGTAATAATAATTAATATTATTATTTTTTATTTTGAATTTAAGAGGACGTCGTCAGTCGTTGCCAGATAAATTGAGATGGCGGAGGCGGCGCTTTTCAGTAGGTCGTAGGTAGAGAGCCTATATTATATAGGCTCTCTACTCGTATGTGTATCCCAAACTAGTCGCGATGTGTAAATCTATGTATAAATTATAATAATTTATCTATGTATAAAAGTAAACATGTATATGTATATTAATATATTTTCGGTAGTAACATTGAAATACAAAGAACCCCTGATTTTTCGTTATTGCGCCGTCGCCGCCGCCGTCTCAATTTATCTGGCAACGACTGTATCCTCATGTGTCCCTCATGTGTTGTCTCTGTCTTACACACGTACGACATAGACAAAACGTGTTTACGCAAACTGAGTAGAACTATATAGATTAAATATACTTATATATTATATTTAACCTATTTTAGAACTCGCTCAATTTTGGTTTTAGAGTAAATATACTTATTATAAAATTGAATTGTGGTAATATTTCTAAAAGCGTTTTTAAAAAAAAAAAAAAAATTTTAATTTTGAAAAGTTAAAGGTCATTTACAAATGTTGACATTTTCGCTATTTCTAAACGATACAATGAACGTTATATTGGGAATAATGGAAAAAACGCAGCGTCTCGCCCTAAGAAATATTGTCATAATTCGATTTTATATTAGGTATAAATATACCTAGAACCAAAATTGAGCGAGTTCTACTCAGTATGCGTAAACGCGTTTTGTCTATGTCGTACGTGTATGAGACGGTGACAACATATGCAGATATAACGTCTTAATTTGTTGAAATTGGTTTTGCAAATTTATTATGCAAAAACTGAATTCAATAATAAAGATCGTTAACTTAGGCGCCACCGATGTACCAGGATTCCATGAAGACAACGACGTCTGCGGACCGGTGGGGCAATAGAAACTGTCGGCAACATGTCATGTAGTACAACACAATATTATAATATAAACTATAGAACATTATAATAAGTGATCGAACATTCGTTCGTACGTAGTAATCGTACAAATTTGGAGGTATTTACATATATTGATTATGAATACTATATTTTATTAATTAATAATTTCACATTTTATTTTAATTTAAAAAAACTGTCAAACAAATACTACTATAAAATAAAAATATTATTAAACTAATAATACAGTCACTACTCAGTACGCTGTTTGACATTATAATACCTTATTATTATATCTACACTAAAAAATTTGTTAAGAAGCATACTTTGTATAAACATATTATTATTGTTGCAATGTTACTGTAATTACGTGATAAATGAATTTGTGGAAGGTTTTTTTAACCAAATTTTAGTTTTTTAGATTTAAAATCACTACAATAAGATTTTCACGGTACTGGTTTGTTATAACCCCGCTGCGGCGGGTGAAAACTTTATAGCCCCGCCACTCAGGTTTGTTATCGCCCCGCCATTCATATAACAATAAATACATCGAATAAATATAAATATAAAATAGTGATATAATTAAAAATGTATATTTATTGACGATATATTGATAAAATACTTAAAAATAATTAATATTAAAAAATTGAATAATAATTAATTTAAAAAAGTTATATAATTAAAAATGTTTATTTATTGATTTAAAAAAAATTAATATTAAAAAATTGAATAATAATAAATATAAAACAATGATATAATTAAAAAATTTTATGCTTTATGTGATTCCCAAAATTCTGTTATATCTTTTAAAATTGTTTCAAACGGATCACTATTATTAAGTTTTGATCGCCACATAAATTCTGCCAAGTACGAATCTAAAAAATTTCTATCCGTCCCTCTACGTTTTTTGTTGCCCCATTTGGCCGCACCCCACATTCTTTCGACATTTTGTGTGTGGATTCCTGAATTAGGGTCCACGAAATTATATTTATGATTGACTTGATTGTGTTGAAAACCATGTTGTTGCAAATTAGCATAAGCTTTCCAACTATCAGAAAAAATGATAGAACCATGTCTAATATATCGGTTAATAATAGGTATCAATGTAATTTCTGATCTATTTGGTACACTAACTATGAAACATTCCTTAGTTTCACGGCATATACCACCAAACATCCATTGTTGAGGTAATATACGCCCTGCATTATTATTCCGGCGTACGAAAAGACTTTCATCAATTTCCACTATTAAGTTTAGACCACCTACTTGATTGTTATTGCTCTCCATGCGCCAAACACAAACTTCTCGTAAGTAGTTGTTCCAATCGACTACCGCATTTTTTCCAATATTCAATTCACGTTTGCAATATGTCACTGAAGTAAGTTCATGAGCCCAAGAGTATATAAAATACATAATACTATTTATCGGCAATCTTGAACCGTTCAGCCAATTATTTACCCTTATACCTTTCTCTTTACGACAATCCCTTCGTTGACATCGCCATCTCGACCCTTTCAAAAACATTTCGTGGCCATTTTCACATGTATTGGTCATTTCAATTATATTTTTGGACTGGAGAAATTTAATTCCGGCATTTATATCGGGCACTTGTGTTAAAAAATCCTTAAAATTAATTTTAATGATGATGTATGAAATGCGAACAAATACGTTCTGTGATGTTTGATCGGTATAATATCGATTTATTATATTATTATATTATTGATTATTTGTGATATACACTTATGATAGGCAACTAACAGTTATGGTACGTATTTTCCGTCTCATTATTTTATATTTATTCGATGTATTTATTGTTATATGAATGGCGGGGCGATAACAAACCTGAGTGGCGGAGCTATAAAGTTTTCACCCGCCGCGGCGGGGCTATAACAAACCAGTACCTTTTCTCACCTCCAAAAAAAATGTTTGTCTAAGTATGCCAAGGTAAGATAAAATTGAATAATAAATTTATAGGTCTAAGAATATTATCTATAGTGCATCTATATCTGTGTACGATTCATCGATAAGAGCAAATCGAATGGCTTATCGTATTTTTAAAGTTAGTGTACTGTTGTATCACGACCGCGATATAATGCATTTATTACAAAATTAATGGCTTTATGGCTTAATACTTAATGAAATAAATTAAACTCAACATTTATTTCAAAATATTATCAAAAAATAGTGCGAAAAATGTTTGTAGGTGCCTACCAATGTGAAAATAAATTCAAATCAAAAATAAACTAAATAAACCAAGCTTGTATAAATCATTTTTTTTAAATTTATTGTTAAATACGTATGAAAAAGAAACTATACTCAGTTTCCCGTTAAACTAAATAACATAATCCTTCGAAATGAATAACTGTGCGAAAAATACTTTGTATTTTGCTAAAATCAAAATGGAAAACGAAAAAACAGTGACAATTTGTTACATATAGTATAAGCAGTGTGGTATAGAAGCTGCAAAAATACGAAGCAAGAACAAATTTAATGTTTTATATCGGACTTCTGGCAATTCCCTATCGCAATAATCGCACTATATTAAAATAAACTGTCAGCTGTCTGTATATAAACCAGCCTTTATAATACTAGGCTTATGGAACAAAGTCTATTAAGTATTAAAAATTATAACGACCAAACACCTAACGATAGCAGCGTGTTCTCAAATCGGCGAGGTGTGTCATATATAAATGGCCAGCTACACACACACACACACACAACACTTATGTATTATATAGTTCATTTGTATTATTTTATTTTTGTGTTTAATTGAGTCGGTACGAGTTGTATAATAATTCAGGAAGATTATGTCTCGACGCGTTATCGGCCGCCCGGTATCGCCGGCGTGCGGAATAACACAACCACCACTCTTTCTGTCACCAGACGTCGTCGCGAAAACACTCGGGATTTTTCACACGTTTTTGTATTTTTGTATTTTAAGGCAGTATAATCGCCGAGCAATGATTTCTATACGTTGAGGCCGTGAATCGCCACACTGTAATAATATTTTGTGGGCGCATAAACTGCCTTTTTGTAAATTCGTTGTTCTCTCGCGGGCGCTAGACGCCCATTTTTTTTTATTATTATGTGCTAATTATTATTTTTATATGTTAGTAAATTTTTACGTATTGTGGCAGCTGACCAACGGTGCTTCGAAAAATTCGTGAGTTTTTTTTGTTTTATTTTATTCATTACCTATTATTAGTTATGCACGTGTGCCGAACTGGCAAGTTTGGTAGAATTATTATCTGTTGAGCCAAAATAAAGGTCGTAATTATTATACATTTGTTTATGTTATATGGTCTATATTTAATATTTATTATACTATATCTAACATTACACGAGTCGAGTTACCAATTTGTACATTACACACAAATACACAATAGCAATCACAGAATTTGCTCGACTATACTGTTCACCTGTTGAATGTTATGTATGTGTACACAATACGCGCATACAAATACACCGGTCGGACTGTTCATGGTAAGTTGCGCAACGATGTTTACTAGTTGCGGACAAAGTAATAAAAACCACGTGAGTCGAGGACGAAATAAAAGGTATCATACGAATTGTAGACAAATTTACAACCATTATTTTTATTACGATTGCTGACGTTGGACAATCAATAATGTTTAATATCGACGATTATTGAATTGATTATTAATCAGCATTAAGATTGTGCCAGTGCTTTTGGAACGGCCGTCTAAAACTATTTATTAATATTACCTAGTTATATTGTAATATTTAATGCAGTCATTAAATTTAGCCTAAGTATATAGCATTGATTATAGAATAGTTTGTACTATAATAAAGGAATGATACTAACGGGATTAAAAGGAACAATTTTTTAAAACATTTACGGGCTACTATTATAGGCATCTAACGAATGAAACGATTTTTGCCACAAAATCTATAATGTTTAAAAAACAAAAAACATTCACAATCTATGGCAAAAATAAATATTTAAAGAGTAACAATTACACTTTTGCAAGACAGAAATATGTTTAACCCTTATAGGGTTTCAAAGTTCAAAGGTGTCGGCACCGAAACGGTCGGCACATTTTCGTGCTGTTTGCGGTCAGATTATTTCTATCTCCTGATAGTCAAATTTATGGTATATAATATATATATATATTTATATTATATTATGTACTAAATTTATTCTATACAGTATATAATATATTTACTGTAAAAATATGTTTAAAAGCGTATTGCTATTGGATATACCGATTTTTTGGTACTTGTTTGTTTATATAGGTTTCATTACAGATAAAATGTTGAAAAAATGTATTATGTCAATTATATAGTTAGACAGCATCGATATCCGTCGATAACATTTACCTACTTAGTCTTTAGTATAATACACTCCTTTGTAGAGTTCCGCGGTAAATGGTGTTTTAAAATGGATGACTCTTTGGAAATTTTGGAAACTACAAAAAGCAATCTTTTAGCAGTACACAGCGGTTACTAATATACCTACTACATAATAAATCCTAAATCGTTTAACATTGGACTTTGAAATTTCGGCCAAATTCCGATTTGTTATATCGTTATATGTATATGAACGCAGTTATTTAAAAATGGAACTATGGAAAGCAAAAGAAGGAAAAAGACTTTTATACAATTAGACCAAAGAATTAAAAAACATTAGCGTATTAATTGAATAAAAATTTGAAAAAATGCTTGAACATCATTGCTGAAATACAAAAGCTAGAATAAGTAATATAAAATTAATAAAAATAATAATAATAATAATCTTTTAAACACGTCAGTAAAAATTATTGTCAGTCCTAAGTTTGGAAAAGTAAAAGGGGAGTTTAAGTACAACATGTATCTATAATAGTATATAGAATTAATTTAGTATATTATACATATACCTTAAATTTGATATTTATCTAACAGGTAGATAGAAATAAACTGACCGCAAACAGCACGAAAAAGGAGCCGACCCCAAATGTTCTGACCGCAAATGTCCCGGAACTAAGTTCAAACTACCCTCAATTGACTTTAAATTTGTTAACTAAATTTTTCTTTTATAAAATAAAAACGTGTATTACACAACATTATACATACATTTACAGTGAAATATAATCACATCAAAAACACTTCGTTATAACTCCGTGTAAAAAAAAGCTAAGTTAAAAAAAAAAAAATTAGTAATGATTAAATCTTTAAAAGACGTGATATAATATGGAAATTAAGTAAAATGCCATTTTATAATATTACATTTACCTATGATGACAAATAATATCAATTTTAATGTTAAATACTTAGTCAACATATTATGTTTAAGATTTAACTATTTGGCAGGACGTAGAAGCATGGGCGCCCATAAGTAGAATTTTAGGGGGGGTCAAAATAAAAAATTCTCAAATGTAAAGATAATAATTATATTATGGTAATATTTATTGAGTTACAAGTTTTTAATATTTTTTGTCCAGGGGGGGCAAGTGCCCTATCTTGCCCCTCCCAATGGGCGCCCATGCGTAGAAGTATCAAGTATACTTAAATTCAATTAAGTAACCACTACAGTATTTACAGTAATTAATAATGTATCAACAATATGTTGACTAAGTATTACAATTGATCTTATTAATTGTCATCATAGGTATTTTTAATATTATAAAATGGCATTTTACTTAATTTTCATATTATATCACGTCTTTTAAAGATTTAATCATTACTAATTTTTTTGTTTTTAACTTAGCTTTTTTTTTACACAGAGTTATAACGAAGTGTTTTTGGTGTGATATCAACTATTTTTAATGTTGATGTGTTAATTATCTGGTATTCTATAATAATAATAAAAATAATCTTTAATAACCTCTGGCCTCCTGACTAATTTTTTTTTCCATAATTATAATGTAGACATCTTTTCCACCTCGAGGCCAGCATTCAATACTTGTTGACATATCGTTGCATCTATTCCATTTCTTACTGTAGTTAATAATTGATGTATAATGGGCTTGAGACATAGATGGACCATAATATTAATTATAGAAGGAAATAATAATAAAAATATAAACACGTCGCGAACAATCGAGTGCTAGTCACGAAATGGTTTGTTTTTGCAATTGTCAGTTTCACCATAGAATAATAATATCGTCCGTGCGTCGTCGTAGTACATCGTCGCTGCTGCCGCCGCCGCCGCGATGAGAGTAGTGGGAATGGATATGCGGCGGGTCAGGGGATATTTACGATATTTTCGTTTCCTGACCCACCGCTTATCCATCCCAACTGTTCCGTACGCAAAATCGGTCTTAAAAGTACTTGAACATTTTTGCTTATAACTTACAAAGTATCTAACCAATTTGCTAGCGGATTCCTCTGTTCCCACCTGCACAATATTTCTGATCGATTGATACCTCATACTACTTTATATATTCAGCCGTTTGCCCTATAGAGCTTGGCAAAGAATTGACATAAATTAGGACGATTTTTCAATGTTAAAACTCGGTGTCCTGTTATTATACGTTAGTGGCTACTCCACTATTTTTTTTTAATTAGCTTCGCGCCACTACCGTCGCGCTGGATTTTGTTCATCAATATTTGATAAAAAAAAAATACCATCTGATTGTAAATTTTATACTATAACGTTAAAATATTAAAACTGTTGTATGATAACAACATGATATGTGTTATCATCCATTATTATATAATACATCTTTTTATGTGTCAATCATTGTAATGAACACGAAAAAAAAATAATTGGTTGGCTTAATTAAAATAAAAAATAAATTATTAATTAAAATACTAGTCGCAAAATGTAGTTCCATTTATGGCGTTGCCCTGCAATATTTAATTTCAATTACCAAATGGTTATAGTTGCAAGATTAATAGTTAATTTGACTACAATAAGTACAATATTATGTAGATGACACTTTCTCAAACTAAATAATATTTAGTTAATCCAACTATTATTATTTTTGACATTTATAGTAAATAGAACTAAATGTTCTATAGTCTTTACTATAATTTTAGTCAAATTGACTAATCATTAGTTTTTGGAATAGCTAAAAAAATATAGTAGATTTTTCTAGTAGTTTAATTTAAACTACTAATATTTTTAGAGGTGACCATGTTCGTAAGAAAAAGAAAGTACAATAATTTATTTTCATTAATCTTACAAACAAAAAATGGTATACTATTGGTTTGAATAAATATAGATTAGTTAGTAGTTAGTAAGTTTATTTTAGTTAGAGCTTTCAAATTTATTTTATAATTCAGATTCTCATAAATTACTTAATATTAGCTACATGTATTTGTACATATGCTATTATGTGTATATGATATGTACATAAAAATAAACACATAAATATGCATAATAAAGTATCGAAATATACTCTTAAATACGTGTTTATTTAAAAAAAAAATTAAATTGATTTTGTTTTAGACCTACCTACTTAGACAAATTAAATTAAAAAAATCTTATACAAACTATATTTTAAAAAAGGTCAATAATATTAGCCAGATAAATAAAAATAATATTATTTTCCCGAATGAAATGTGTAGTCATCGCCATCATTTGACATTTATCTTATTGCAAACAAACTCATATGGATAAAATTAATTTAAAATAAACAATGTACCTATTTATAACACTTCAAAAATAAAAATTTTATCATTAATATTTTTTAACTTTTTTTATAAATTGTTTATGAAATTAAAAATATATATAGAATATACATTAAAAACGAATAAATCTTTATAATATGCATGTGAAAAAAAATCTAAAATAAACAATTAAATTTTTTAAATTTGAAATCCTTTTATGCAAAAACATAGGTATCAAATCCAATTTCTCCAATCTATTTCTCAAACAAATATGAAAATGTATAAAGTCTCAAGCCCTAATTATAAGTAATTAACTCATAACTAGGGTATCAAATTTTATTATTTAAATGGTATTATAATAATTAATATCAATAATTAAAATATTTTTAAAAACTCTTATGTATAAATTGATACATTACAAAAAATTATCCAATTTTTTTCATAGTACCAAATATTGTTACTTCAGGGTTTTGAATATCACTCAAACTTTGAATTAATTTTAATTCTTTACTGTTTATTGGATTTTATAAACCATTTTCATTTGAATCTGTCATCAAAGAAAACAATTATTCATATTTAAATTAATTATTAAATTAAAATTTTTTTTTAATTTTATTGTTACATTTTATGGTACGATGTAATACTGCTTGAATAGTAGCAACTGTTTTTTTCCATGGACTGCTTCAAGTCATTAGTTAAATTCATCCATATCAATAACAAAGCAGTAAATAAATCTCCAGTACCAATAAAGAATTGGTCGATTTTAGGAATATCTAATTCTATAATATCTTCATCAGCTAATAAAATATAAACATTTAAATTATTAGACATTTTGCAACATATATTATATTCATATATATATAAAATGCATAACATATTAACAAAATATCTATACTTTATTTTAAAAAGAATGTTGTTTTTTTTAGTACGCAACTTGAGAAATGGGGATTTGGATGGTTGAAATAAGGAACAAGTGTTTTTGGTTTATGTGTAATCACATTCTCTCGGAAAATATCAACAGTTAGAATATTTAAATGGTATGAAAATATTTATTAATAATCTTTAACATAATCTTTGTTCATAAGGAATATTAGAAATTTAATAAAAATACAAATTTAGATAATAAAAACGTATTTAGCAGCTGATGATGTGTAGAATTAAAAACTTTAAAAAAAGTTAAAAAAAAATATATGATTTTATTTTATGCTTAGTATAGGTAAACATATTTAATACCAAATATCTTTTATTGAAATTTCATTAAAATATAAAATAATGATCAATGTACAACTAAATATTATTATAGTTAATTTTAAATATTGCTTTAAGAAAATCTAATGATAGCTTTTAAAGCTACTTATGCTTTGCTGAATATCATACCGATTGTTTACAACTTGTTATCTTCTTATTTTAGTTTGGGTATAACTAATATGTTGTTCTAATAATTACAAATATACAAGCATTTCATAATCTCATCCGTGCAAAATTTCAAATTCATAGAGACATTATGCACCTTTCAGATCAGTTGAATCTAACTAAGTGTATTTCCCCCAAAAAATGTTAGTATCTTGAAATATTTGAAAATAATGTTTTCCTACCGTAACTAAGAATTTAAATGTTTTTTTTTTTATACATTTTATACATATTGTTATATTAATACTTACAAGAACAATTTCTCCCAATACATTTTATAACAGAATTTGAAGATATGTTGGAAAATGATACAACAACTGTCTTACAACCCTTATTGTGTAATATATTCAAAGCTTTATAAATATCCTTAGAAGTTGTAATAGTTATACCGGTTAATAACCTATTAGAAATGAGATATACAAATATTAAGTTCATTATAAAAAATATATAATAATAATTATAACTTTACTAATTCATATTCATTTGGTGTAAAGACATCAGTTAAATGAATGATTTCATTCTTATAGATGTCTAATATTTCTTTTTGAACATACATTTTTTTATTATCGCCCATAAAGGATCACAAACTTTAAAGTACAAAATATGTTTTAAAATAGTATTAACTAATCAATATAATCCATATTTAGTCTTAAACAAAGCTGGAAACCATAAAGTGAAACTATGTGTATTGATAAAAAAATTATTTAAAAATCTATATTTTTAAACTAAATATTTCGAGAGATTTTAAATAAATTAAATGAAACTTGATTTTGGGAGTCAACAATTTCACAGTATTTATTTTGTTTTATTTGTTGTAATTTAAAAACTTGATTTTTTTAACAAATATTTATATTAGTATTTCCCAGGTATAAAAAATGTAAATTTTAAATTATTTTGGCTCTTTTTAAGCTATTAAAAACAAGTTCTTAAATATTTGTTTACAAATAAAAATACTTGAAAATTGATTACAAGTTCTTTTTATAAAAAATAAAATAAAATAAAGTATAGTCACAATGTTTCATTTAAGTGTTTAAATTTCAAATTTTAGTGAGATTCATTAAAATCAAAAAAAAATTCTCAAACTATTTTGTAGGTAGGTAGTTAAAAATTAATTTAATTATTATATCCTTGATTATACTTATAGTTTAAAAATAAGGTTAAATTTTAATATAAGATATCTCATAAGTTTTTTTTAGAAGAATTTAAATTAATAACTTAGGGTAAAGCCACATTAATTTTTTATGAATTATTTTGTCAGACATATAGGCTGACGATTGTCTCAGTTCAGAATTGTTTTTTATTGAAAGATCAATATTAAAGATCCATTTGTGGTTTGAACTATAAATGGAACATGTAAGAATAAAGGAAGCAAACTTCTAAAAAAATCACTTTTTAAATTTGAATTCTTATCCAGGAAATAGGAAATAAATTTTTACTATATTTTACTTTATTCACAAGAAGTGTATCTATTGGCATTAAGAAAGTATTTTGTCTGCGTATTTAACCATACAAGTAGCTTAGCTGAATGATGATCAATAGATAATAACTAAGAGATTAATTGTTGTTTAAGGAGCAATGGAAGTTACATATTTGTCGAGTCTACATCTTAGATCATATACTGTGATGGAGCCATAGCGTATTATTTTGTTGCCATTATTATCGACTAGTCTCCAAATCAGGTGACTCCTCGCTTAATTATCCATAGATTACAATAGATACTGTGAATAAATATGCGAGAAGCTGCACTGCGCGTGCGCTTATCGAACACCTAATTTGTCGACTCGTCGCTGATATCGACAACGTTTTTTTGTATTGATAATACAATACGCTGTGTAGTATATAATATTATGTAGTATAATATAGTATAGTATAGAATATGATCTAAAGCAGGGGTGGCCAAACTTTTTTTGGTCACGGTCTACTAAAAATATACTTCATCTTTGAGGATCGACTTCCATAAAAAATTATACAGATAAAACTCGTCGACAATTTGTTTACTCAAACCTTGATTAATTTTCGTGCGAATGTCTTTAAAAATAAATTCTAACATTGAAATAGTCCGCGATCGACCATTTGGTCACTCCTGATCTGAGGTCTACATGCACGAGAAATTTACACTTTTCCTGTAAAAAGTATTGATAATAGACTATGCATTATCATGAAATAATAATATGATATACGGTTAAATTCAGCTAGTTTCAATGCAAATAGGCAATAAGTATGTAATCACGAGAAAAAGAAATTTTGTACATTTGAATATTATAAGACCTTATATTGAAGCATCAATATTTACCGCAATTATAGAAATTGTATAAAAGTGTTGTATTCAAAATTATAGTATAGTCTTCACTAAAATTTCAAGTTTGAATTTTAGAAAATTACTCCCTGTGATAAAAGTATAATCATTATTTCTTATGTTATAATGTTAATTGAAATCGTTCAATTACCTGTAATGGAAACACGGCACATTTATTACCTACGTATCTACTGACAACATGGCTCTGTATGGAGAGCACTCTTTTATTAGATTCCATAATAGTTCAAAATTGATCGTCTAAATAAAAGAAATCGAATTTAAAAATAAACAATTTATCTGTGCAGATATGGCAGATGTCACAGTCATTCTAGTAGATAATAAATTAATAAATCAAACTACATGGATATTGAAAAAAAACAAAAATTAAACTAATGGGTAGGTTTATTTTGTAGCGTCACAGAATGTCACGCTATTTGTCCAAACAAGTCATGTTTTCTTCATATCAATTAGACGTATAGGTACACGAAATTAGCTCCACTACTCGATTCAAAAAAAAAATTCAAAATAATCAAAAACATTAATTGTAAACACAATTTTTGAAATCAATCGTATCGATATCGTATTAATCTCGGATCATATACAACGGATGGAGCCACAGCAGCTCGATATTCCGATGTAAATGTTAGCAACAAGTCGCAAGCCATTTAGCCCGTGTACTGCGCATGCGCAAGCGGCCGGTCGCACGTTTTTCCCGACGACGATAAATACGTACATAATATTATTACGTAACTGATAATTTGTTTTTAATGCTTTACGTCAAACATAATTATTATCGTAGGAATCGATGGACCGAGATAAATTTTCGACTAGTAGCTAGCGCGTGCGCAGTATTGGGCCACATGACTGGCGACTCGTCGCTAACGTGTGCATCGTCGACATTATCACGACGGACACGTACTACCAATGTCAACAGCTCATCGACACGCATCGTGTCCTCCGAACACTCCGCACCCCGTCCATAAGCTAGTTCGCCTCGTGACAAAACGGACAGTATGCCAGCCTGCTGCCGTCACCGTGGCTGGGTAGGGCGGGATGCCGCTAACCGTTCCAAAACTCGTATTTTGCCGACACGCCCACCTATTTTGGTCACGGACATTGTGACGTGTGTAATCTATGGGCCATGGCTCTATCCGTTGTCGAATATTATGGTCTAAGGCGTTATCTTTGTGTTTGGCCACGTAGATAAAAAATCATCGGTAGTCGTGTAGGTAAGACGATCGGTGGTCACATTGTTTTTCGGCAGCGTCGACCGGTCAACGCGTCGCGGTCATACGTCCTGTCTGTTGTTTTTCCGCGCGCGCGTTTGAGAGAAGAGAACGTCAGAGGTCGAATTTCTAGACGAAAGACTTGACGGACGTCGTCGAAAATTAAAACGCAGTGTCTCTCCCGGGCGAGCAAAGAGGAAAAATTCAAAACGACGTCGGCGAAACGACTCGTCGGCGTCGCCGAGTGGACGACATCGTCGTTAAAAATCGGGGAACACGATAATATTAATTGTAAATCACAGTTGTCGCATAACACGTCGAAATAATTCAGAGACGAATCCGACATTAAATAATAAATACGAATACACTACAAAGTGGCATGATTCGTGTTGCGAAAACGATAACTTCGGTCGAAGTATGAGAAATAAGTAGCGATAACGAGTTGTATCGTCCACATGACGTATATAATGTAATACATTATATCACATATATATATTATGTATCTGTGGTATCGTCTCGGTCGGTTATCAAAACGGATATATATACTTTTATCCGTAGTTATCGTTTATCATATGCAACAGTGATATGCGATTGTTTTTCGCCGGCTCCTTCAAACGGCACACTAATTGTGATTGTTCACCGTTCGTTTACAACACGCATAATTCGATGCGGTTCGCTGTTTACCGCCGTCGTAGAACAATACAGAAATGGCGATCGATCAGAATTTGGTTTCCGTGAATATGAGTCTCTACCAACGGAAACAGGCTCGTCCTTCAATCATGAGTTAATCGTTTTTTAACTATGGTCACAGAAACTTTTACTGCCGCGGTGTTCAAAGCACAATCGACCTATTTGGTCAAATCACGATACAGTGTATAGGCATCGATCTAAGTGCGGTGCAACACGATTACGCACCTAATGCTTATTTCAATTTACAATATTATATGCATGGGTTTGACAAAAATGATAATTTTGTTTAAAATGATGTACCTACATTGTTTATTCATCAACTCAGATGTAAAGCATTGATTTTTACCATTCTTTTGATTATTTTTTATTTTTATCTGAACGTCGACTCAGTGTAAAGCAATGAATTATAGCACCTAATAAAGATAATATTTTCTTAATAAGCGAATAGGTATACTTCATTCGCAATTCATATTGAGTATACAGTACGCATCATGAGTGATAGGTGTAATGTATAGTGTAAGGTAAATTAAATATTAAAATACACTAGAAATTTCAAACTGAAAAAGATAAGTCTCGCATTTAAGTTGATGGACAGAAACTCCATAATATTGAAAAACAGTATTATTATATAATATTTTTTATACTTACCAATAAAAATTGTTCTGCTAGTTTGCTTATTAATAATGATGTTACAAGAGTTATTATTTATTAATATACATAAAGATCATAATAATTTTTCATTGTAATAGATAAAATAACAATTATCAAATTTATCTAACTTTAAGGATAACAATTTATTAAAAATAACACAATAAATAAAGAAGAATATAGAGTTAAATTATTCTCATTTTGTCCTTAGCACCATTAAACAGTCATAGAATTCATGGACATTTTTGGTGCATTTGTTTACTTACCATTTGTCAGCCCTTGCTTCTTGAACACCCACAAGTCTAGTATTACCTGACATTTGCCCCACTCTGTTTCAATTGTGAGTATAATAAGTATTAACTGATTGATTTATCGATAAATTCTCGGTATGATACACCCGCTTGGTGGGATAATAAAGTGTTTAAAACTGCCAGGCTGTTAACAAAGTAACAAGTGTCAATAGACCAAATACTATTTATTAATTTGGTGATAGTAAGTGACTAAAAAGATTTGTAAAATCTAGTAGTGTACACAATAATAGGTATCTACTTAATAGTTTTTAACAGTTTTTGTCAATAGAACCTATACCAATACATAAGTTGGTTTGGTTTATTTAAAATAAACAAGATATTATTTATGGTAATTACAACTAATCATTATATTTTATGTTAATAAACTTAAAAGAAATTTCACATAAAGTAAGGTCATTTCTGTAATAATAGGACCCAGTATATTGTGTTCCTAATAATTATCAATACAAATAAACTTAATTAATATTAAACTAAATTAATAAAATTGAATGTAATACATAGCTAAGTGATTATCTATATACCATACTATAAAATAGCAGATTTGTAATTAAAAATATTATTACTTAATATTATTTCTCTAATTATAAACAAAAACTTAAATTCAAACTTAATGTACCATTTTATGTAATAATAGAATCCAGTATATTGTGTTCCTAATAATTATAAATACAAATAAACTTAATTAATACATAGTAAACTAAATTAACAAATAAACTTAATTAATAAAATTGAATGCAATACATAGCTAAATGATTATCTATATACCATACTACAAAATAGCAAATTTGTAATTAAAAATATTATTACTTAATATTATTTCTCTAATTATAAACAAATACTTAAATTTAAACTTAATGTACCATTTTAAAACTTTCAAAATTAATATGAATATACTTAAGATATTTTGTACTTAGTTAATAGTTTCATATTAATTAACATGGTTTATGAAAAGCGCCTTTTATGAGCCTCACAATCTTTAGTATTAGTGCAATACATTATTTGATATGTTAAACTATCTAAATACTTCGACATATTTAATTTTGGAATTGTAGGTATGAATTCAATACTAGTAATTTCACTATAATCTGGTAATGTCCATTGCTTACACTTAGAACAGCGACCAACATAATTAAAATATTCCCATAGCGGACGAGATATATCTTGTCTCTTTAATTGTGGTAAGTTATCCATCAACTTAAAAAACGCAATATGCTTTAATGATTTAAAATCTGTTGGCTCTTTAATACTTTCTTTATAAGTTGCAAGGTGATCATGCGACTCTTCGGAATAAAAACGGTTATGTATTACGTCCATTTCTGTCAGGTTTATGAGAGATGAGCAAAGAGGAATGTATGCTAACATATTGTCAGCTGTAAATAAGTTTTTGATATTCTTAAGTTCTCCAATGAAATGAGGTAAATATGTCTGTAAAAATATAATGTTTTTCAAATGATAAAAGTTGTTAGATTAAAAAAAAAAAAACTATTAAAATTTATTGAGGTAACAAAATAATTTCATAATAAAAAGCATAATTCATTGTTTAGGACTTATATTTGTGGCTCTTTTAGAATTTTATATAGGTAATTGGTATGAAATGCAAGTGGTTTGAAATATTGATTTTAACATCAAATTTATTTATCAAATCATATTTTGTACACTTGGAAAATTATTGTATATTAGTTCATAATTGCATTATTAATTAACAAGATAAATGTGCAAATTTTCACTGTCTGTATTATACATAAAATAACAATATTATATTTAGCAGTTTTAGTTTTGTGTTATTAGCTTAAATACACATTAGACAGAATTGACCAACTATAAAACTTAAAAGTAAGAACATTAGTTTATTTACTTTTTACTATGTTTTCATTTTTATGCGAATCATTTATATGTAAAATATTAAAATTTAATAATGCTTTGTTTGATAATAGATATATTCACTCTAATAGTTAAGATAACAACGCAAAACAGGAACTGCTGAACTTAAATATTAGTATGTTAAACTACTAAGACCACAAATTCGGGTGTAATATACTCTTAATCTTTTAAATTGGATATTTGTGTAATATTTGTTTACTTTCTCTGACCTACACATAATGTACTAATTATGCATTTAGCAAAACCAATTTTGTGTTTTTAAATAAAAAAATGTTTGAAACTGTTTTTAGTATAAAAGTAATATACATTTTTTTTTTGTTGAGTTCATTGAGTAAAAATATATTATACATAACTGCATATTTAGGTAGTTGCTTTTTCTATGCATCATGTAATTTAATTTTCAAATACCTACATATTATAATTCTAGGTTCTAGATTAATAATAAAAAAAAATAATGAACTTTTAGGTTTTTACCTATATTCTCAAAATGAATATCTAATATTTTTTAAGTGTTATTAGTTCAATATACAAAACATTTATATCATCAAGTACAGTTATGTAAGAAGACTTATTGGATAATCAAATAAGTAGATGTAACAGTAAAACACCTATACATTAAAAACACAATACATGCAGAAAATAGTATAAAACAAAAATTTGATTATACTCGGCTATCAAGGCACTGGTGAATAAAATAAGAAAACAACATAATAGTTTATAAAAATAAATACCTAGTAAAAAATACAGTAGTTATAGTAAATAGTGATAATTCATTTACTTACCAGTGCATTATTGTTTAAAGATAAAGTCTGTAGATTTTTCAGATACAATATTTCAAATGGCAATTTCATTAGCTTTATGGTATCCATCTTTAAGGTTGTTAATGTACCACTAATCGTAGGTTTAGATGTCCAATTCCAGTAGATATCCTGTTCATATCGCGAAGTAGGCATTTCGCTACCCGATATGTTAAGACTTTTAATGGGTAAATGGCCAATTTCTTCAGGAAGAACTAGTGAATTGCAGTCTTCTAACACAAGTGTAGTCAAACACTTCATGTTCAATATACGGTTGTCAAAACTATCAACACCTTTAAACTCATTAGCATTTAAATCAAAATCATCTATAACAGCATTATCAGCATGTAACGCATCTGGGTTTTGATTATTATCGATGATAACGTTTTTCCCTTCAGCAATGTCCTCCACTGTACGGTAGAGCAAATAAGCCATCCTCTTGCTTTTGAATTCTAAAGATAAAAAATCTCTGGACCTTTTAAATTCAAATGCAATTCTTCCCGATTTAAGTAAACTGAAAAATATGGGATCCATTTTCACAAGGGAAAGATTGTAGGTCTTACCATTCGGGTAGATTGAGTTCTTCAAACACAGATAGTAGTTGTTTTCTTTCTTTATCCACACTGTTGACGGGATAAACTCTTCTGATCCGATCATTCGCTGTCTACGTACTTCTCGCACGTTAGCATCGCATTGGAATAACATCGTTATTATTATTGACACAACACACACGTTCACAATATTAATTAAAAACGAAGGTTATCAATACTAGTATAATATCAAACACTATTTGACATTAACTACGTATTAATGTTCGTGTACAATAAGGTACAGCTAATTGAACTGAAGAAATGCGAGATTCGCGATCTAAGTAGTCGGCGATGAAAGAAACAATACTAGGTTTTACTTAAAAAATGTTAAGATATGTGACGGGCGTCCTATGCTCAACGCGATCTAAGCAGTCGGCGATGAAAGAAACAATGCTAGGTTTTACTTAAAAAATGTTAAGACATGTGACGGGCGTCCTATGCTCAACGCGACAGCGAAATTTAACGTGACTAAGCTGAATAAATCGATTGCATCGCCGTCACTGACCTAACCTAAATCATGACACGTATAAATTTGCGTTTAAAGGAAAACGACGATATCAAAAGTCACCGTAACTGGAAAGTAAACGTACAAGGAATAATCATATGTGAACGTCATTGTAACCACGGTATAAACCGTGTTGCATTATCAAGCGCGTCGGCTTTAAATGGGCGCGCAATTATTTAAACAAAAAGTGAAGGCGGCATTGTCTATATAGCATAATATTATTACTAGTTTTTTTTTTATTTATTAAATAATAAAATAAAATAGGTACTTATATTATTTTATTGTTTTATATATATATAAACTACTTATGATTGTTTTTATTAAACGACCAGAGATCTTTATAAATACAATTCATTATGGGTGTGTAAAATATGATAATTTATAATTTATAAGTAATAATATAATAATAATAATAATAATAATTGCTTTAATATATGTTATACATGAACATGTTTGGAGTTATATTTCCACGAGAGTCACTTGAACTAAATTGTATGGCTTTAAAGTTCAAGACATTTAATGTTTTGTGAGTTGTCTAAAATTTGTTTACCAGTTGCATTGGAATACAGCACAAGTATTTTCGCATGTTTTTGCATGCTTGCAAACTTTTTGATTTCGTCCTGAATAGATGATATATTCAAACCTCGATGAATGATTTAATTCCTGTCGAACCAGTATGCCACAAAAATGGTACGAAGGGCAATCTTTTATTTTAAATTTTTCTGGCTGACGCGGTGTTTCCAATTAAGGCGAGAATCAAGGCACATACACAAGTATTTAGCTAAATCTTTTTGTGGAATTGCCGTGTGATCCAACAACACTTAGAGATTTTTAGTTTTACGTAGTATATAATTTACGTACACCGACTTATATTTATATTCCATCTTCTTGTCCAATAATCTCCTTCTTTGGTAGCTCTTTAAGTATGCATGAGTTGATCTTGTCGAAACCAGATGCCTGTTTTGTGTT